>NDXB01011025.1:26592-109411 GCA_002631895.1 Agapornis roseicollis | reverse complement strand
AAAGAAGCCCCCCCCCCCCAGCATCCTTAGAGGCCCCCTTCAGATACTGGAAGGCTGCTAGGAGGTCTCCATGCAGCTTTCTCTTCTCCAGGCTGAACAGCCCCAACTCTCAGCCTGTCATAGTATGGGAGATGCTCCAGTCCCCTGATCATCCTCGTGGCCCTCCTCTGAACTTGTTCCAACAGCTCCATGTCCTTTTGATGTTGAGGACACCAGAACTGCACACAATGCTCCAAGTGAGGTCTCAGGAGAGCAGAGAAGAGGGGCAGGATCACCTCCTTTGACCTGCTGGTCATGCTCATTTGGATGCAGCCCAGGATACGGTTGGCTTTCTGGGCTGCAAGCACACACTGTTGGCTCATGTTCATTTTCTCATTGACCACCACCCCCAAGTCCGTCTCCGCAGGGCTGCTCTGAATCTCCTCTTTGCCCAACCTGTAGCTGTGCCTGGGATTGCTCTGACCCAGCTGTAGGACCTTGCACTTGCATGGTTAAACCTCATGAGGTTGGCATCAGCCCACTTCACAAGCATGTCAAGGTCTCTCTGGATGGCATTCCTACCCTCCAGCAAATCCACCGAACCTCATAGCTTGGTGTCATCGGCAAACTTGCTGAGGGCGCACTCAATCCCACTGTCCATGTCAGTGGCAAAGATGTTGAACAAGACTGGTCCCAACACCGATCCCTGAGGGACACCACTCGTCACTGGCTTCCAGCTGAACACTGAGCCATTGACCACAACTCTGTGTGCAGCCATCCAACCAGTTCTTTATCCACTGAGTGTCCCACCTATCAAACTGATGTCTCTGCAATTTAGAGACAAGGATGTCGTGTGGGACAGTGTCGAACGCTTTGCACAAGTCCAGGTAGATGGCGTCAACTGCTCCACCCCTGTCCATCAGTTCCGTAGCCCCATCATAGGAGGCCACCAAATTGGTCAGGCAGGATTTGCCCTTAGTGAATCCATGCTGGCTGTCACCAAGCACCTTGCTGTTTTTCATGTGCCTTAGCATGCCTTCCAGGAGAATCTGCTCCGAGATTTTGGCAGGCACAGAGGTGAGACTGACTGGTCTGTAGTTCCCTGGGTCATCCATTTTCCCCTTCTTGAAAATGGGGGTTATATTTCCTGTTTTCCAGTCTTTGGGAACCTCACCTGATTGCCATGATCTCTCAAATATGATGGACAGTGGCTTAGCAATTTCACTCACCAGCTCCTTCAGGACCCGCAGATAGATTTCATCAGGTGCCATGGACCAGATCCTCTCCTACAGTGGGCCCTAGGTCTTCATTCTCACAGTCCCTGCGTCTGCCTTCCAAGACTTGGTTGGTGCAGTCGGAGACTTTCCTGTTGAAGACTGAGTCAAAGAAATCATTCAGAACCTCAGCCTTCTCCAAATCCTGCATAGCCAGTTCACCCGATAGCTTCTGGAGGGGGCCTAAGTTGTTCCTGGTCTGTCTTTTATTAGCAATGTACCTACAGAATCCCTTCCTGTTATCTTTAACATCCCCAGCCAAATTTAATTCTAACTGGGCCTTAGCTTTCCTCACCTGGTCCCTAGCTTCCCGGTCAACATCCCTGTATTCATCCCAGGCCGCCTGTCCTTGCTTCCAGCTTTCATAAGCCTCTTTCTTCATTCGAATTTTTCTCAGCAGCTCCTTATCCATCCAAGGAGGTCTCCTGGCCCTCCTGCTGCACTTCCTTCTAGTTGGGATGCAACACTCCTGAGCTTGTAGCAGGTGATCCTTGAATATCATCCAGCAGTCTTGGGCCCCGCTGCCCTCTAGGGCTACATGGAACCTTACTAAGCAGGTTCCTGAAGAGGCCAAAGTCTGCTCTGTTGAAGTCCAGGGCAGTGAGCTTGCTGCACACTCTTCTCGCTGTCCTGAGGATCTTGAATTCTACCATCTCATGATCACTGCATCCAAGGCTGCCCTGGAGAGTTACATTTCCAACAAGCCCTTCCCTGTTGGTGAACATGAGGTCAAGCAGGGCACCTCTCCTTGTCGGCTCCTCTATTATTTGCAGAAGGAAGTTGTCTTCAACACAATCAAGGAACCTCCTGGATCGTTTGTGCTGGACCGTGCCATCGCTCCAACAGATGTCAGGGTGGTTGAAGTCCCCGAAGAGGACAAGGGCCTGTGAGCTTGAGGCTTTTCCTATTTCTCTGTGGAGCTCTTCATCCACAGAGTCCTCTTGATCAGGGGGTCTGTTACAGATCCCCACAGTTATGTCTCCCATCGCTGTTCTCCCTTTAACCCTGACCCATAAACTCTCTGTTAACTGATCACCTGTCCCCAGACAGAGTTCCATAGTCTCCAGCCCATCCCTAACATGAAGGGCAACTCCCCCTGCTTGCCTACTGGGCCTGTCTTTTCTAAAAAGCCTTTAACCTTCCATTCCAACACTTCAGTCACAGGAGCCATCCCAACCATGTTTCTGTGATGCCTGTTATATCATGCCCCCATAGACAGGCACACATCTCTAATTCCTCTTGTTTGTTCCCCATGCTATGGGTGTTTGCATAGAGACACCTGAGCCGAGCTCCAAATGAGGCTGGCTCATTGGCTGGAGCAGCTGGAATGTACATTGTTCTGAGCATTTATTATAGGTGGTGGCAACCAACTGGGTGTGTTGGGGTGGAATGATGCCCGCCTCCCCCACATCTAGTTTAAAGCATCCTAAGTTTCCATTTCTACTGGCCTGACAGGGTGTACAACTTCACTTTTTCAGAACAGTCTCTTTTCTGAAGCTTCACAGGGACGATGTGATGGATGTACAAATGTGAACGGTGTGTACAATCCAATGGATTGGCTTGAGTTATCCTGGGACGGTTTGACAAAGCAGCATAGAGAAATTGTAGCTGAACCTCATGATTCTTGTTTCTCCTTCTGTATCCAGCCTCAAGGTGATTTTGTCAGACAAATCAGACTTAAGTGTCAACAATATGAACATGAGCCATACTTTGTCTGTTTTTATTATGTGTAGGTCACAGTACTTTGACTACACAGCTCCTGACAGAAGTCCCACTTCAAGCTCACGATCTCTAATACCACAGCAAAACACATTACTTCATCAGTGTCAGCAATCCTCACTATAAATTTTCTCCCCACTGTGCATGGTCCTTTAAGAGCTTTATGAGCCCAAATATTACATTTCCCCCTTGGCCAGAAAATAGTAATACAGCACATGACCAAAGCAGGATACTCAGGTGATAAAATGATAATTGCTATTCTAAACCTAGTAGATAGCAGCTTGGCTGGCTCATTGAGTTTACAAGTTTTAAACTCACTGAGAGTTTACTCTTAGTCTTTCGTTATCCCTTCCATTATTGTAAATGCCTTCATGTTCTGATGCATGTTCTGCAGATATATGAAATACATATTTTCTTTAGAGTATTTCATACGTAACTTTGCAAAAAACTCTTTTATGAACAATCCTTTTCACTGTTGTGTAAAGGTTGACAGTAGCAATTCTAGAAAATAATTAAAACCGATATACAGTAAAGCTGTATATTGTCATTCTTCTTTAGAATGGTAAATAAACAGCAAAAAATTGCTTGTTCCGTATTTACTAGAATGTTTCCATAATCTACATCTGTCTGCCAATCTATTTGCCAAGAGAGAGCCGTCACTATATAGTAAACATGTAAATGTTGAGTGGCAAGAATTTTCCTATGGTATACAAGAAAACACTGAGGGGGATTAAAAATGAATATAGTAATAAATTCAGGTCCTCTTTAGAAATGTGTATGTAATGCTGGTGTATGTAATGCTGGTTTATGTAATGCTGAATATATTCTGCATTAAGCAGAAGTATGCATAGTACATGTGGTGAAATGCTGTGGCATTTGATAGAGAAAACCTTATGCTATCGCTATATGGAATTTAACAAACTGTGAATTTTTTCAAAGAAAATTATTTTAACAATATTATTAATAATTGGACTGGAAATAGAGTTGATAATTCTATACTTATAGCTAGATCTTTGAAAAGTTAATCATAGAATAGTTAGGGTTCAAAAGGACCTTAAAATCATCTAGTTCCAACCCCCCTGCCATAAGCACGGACACCTCACACTAAACCATGCCACCCAAGGCTTCGTCCAACCTGGCCTTCAACACTGCCAGGGATGGAGCACTCACAACGTCCTTGGGCAACCCATTCCAGTGCATCACCACCCTCACCCTTTTCTTGTTAGACCATAAATTTGTGCTTTATCGTAGTCCTAGAAGATACAGTGTGAAAAGCCTTCTGACTTTTCATTAGAGAGCACATAATTTTTGCAAGTTGGAAGGTATTTGCACCTTTCACATCTGGAATTTTTCCAGCTTTGCAATGAAGTTCTGTAATTATCTACAGCAATTTGAAATGAATAACAGTAATTTTTAATGTCCTGTCCTAAAAACTGATGTGTGCTGCTGAACTGTTGCTGCATTTCACTGATATGTTGAATTACATCAGATTTACGTTTTTCGCGGTCCTGAGAGTACATTTTGATGTTGATGTCTTAACATATGAAACATTTATTTCGTGCTGATTTTTGTATTGATGCCTTTATTTCTGCTAAATCATATGTGGATGTGATTAGAACCACAGTAAATTGGTAAATGAATTCATCGTTCTTCTTTTTTTACTGAAGATATTCTATTGCTTGAGCAAGGCATATTTACTGCCACTTGTGATTTTGACCAGCTTAACGCTTTTGACTGCCATTTCAGGCTGTACTCCCGTGTCACTGGTAGAAAACAAAGGTTAAAAGATGAATGTTTAAAAAAACCAGTTGAGTATGAGAGTACTGAAATTATTTGCTGGATCAAAACTAGAATATACTTTTACCTAAATCAGTTTACTGGTATGTTCTAGAACCTGAGCAGACATTTAGAAATAGTTACATGTTTTCTTTCTGTGTTTTATAGCCTTTTTTGCTCTTAGAATGAGGCTGTTTACTTCCCTCTGAACTCTTCTGCTTTAGCTTTTCAGATATGTTCTTGCCATTTGCAGTAAGTTGCTTTATGGTTTGAAAAAATGTATTGGCTTATTCACTTGCTAGGCCAATAATAATGTTGCCTTTGGAGTCCACCTTAGTAATAAAGCTGATCACTCTGTTCCCCAGAATAAAATCATTAACCCAAAATTTGAATGTGCCAGTCGCTACAACAAACAAAATGGAATTGTGGGNTGCAGTAAGTTGCTTTATGGTTTGAAAAAATGTATTGGCTTATTCACTTGCTAGGCCAATAATAATGTTGCCTTTGGAGTCCACCTTAGTAATAAAGCTGATCACTCTGTTCCCCAGAATAAAATCATTAACAAACAAAATGGAATTGTGGGCTAAACCTTGAACATTTGAGTTGGTATAATGATGTATATCTTGAGAACAAGAATGATTTTGTAATAAAGCTATATTTCACAAGGAACTTAAAATACAATTTTCAAAAGCTCTTGGGAGAAAAGGTTGCACCTAGTCCTACCTGATAAGACTTAGTGTCTTATCAAGTGATCAAATTATTATTAATCAAATTATTTGTAATAAAATCATTTTATTGCTCTAATTTTAAGAGGTGAGCTACCTACATGAACTCTACCTGTGGAAAGAAAAACTTGAATGAGGTATGGGAAAACTACTGGTTTGGGAAGACTACATCTGCTACTGGCAATCAGCATATTTACTTTTTGTGCTGTCACAATAGCAGTTCTAAGTATTTTTTAACAAAGGTACTATGGTTAAACTTTGCCTCTTTTGTATTTCATTACTGGATCATAAAAAAAGCAAACATATTACCCCCTCAACTAAACATGATGAAATACCAGAATGTCCTTGTGTTCCATTTTTCACTTTATACTCCTTTTTTAGTGGTAATCTGATGCATGTGTGGTACCTCTGATGAAGGATGGGTGTAAAAATCTCTAAAAGTTGTTAATAGAAAAACTACATTTTAACCTGTGTGCTTAATTTTTTTATAGAGTTTTCCATTAATTGGCATTATTGCTAAGTGCTAAGTTACATGACAGTGCTACTGTAAATATTTTCTTCCTCAGAGAATATGGAAAATATAAGACATTTTTCAAATTCAGTAGGATATTCCCTCTGACTCCTTTGGAATGCTATACTTACTTTGTAATAAGCTGAAATTGCAGAGGGTTTTTTTTTTAACTTAATGGAATTTACAATTTTATCTGTGTTCATGAACCGGTAGCACCTCTGGCATTGCTTCCTTTATGCCTTGACTACTCTTTTCTGTGACCTTTTTTGAGCTACAGTTTACTTTCAGGTAATAAAATGTCAATCCATATATTCATAAATAAAGATATAACTTATAAAAGGCAATTTTGTTGGTATTTCTTGTTATGTTACAGAATTGTGTTGAAATCTATTCTTTATGGTGGGATGAACAACATGAGCTTATGATTCCAGACTTGTGAATAACGCAGGAATTGTTGGAGTCTGTCCTTCATCTTTTCATTCTTGAAAGAGTAAAGAAAGTGCATATAGCAGGTGATGTAATGTATTAACCTGTTTAGCTCATAACGGTTGTAGGGAGGGGAAAGTTTGTCTACTAAACTTCACGTTAAGTGGATGTCATGGGTTTCCACTGGTCTTGAAAGACCCTCATATATCCTTACAGAGGTGGTATCACAATTATTGTTAGAGCTGTAGAGGGAGCTAAATCTGCTCCAGTACTGCTGATACTTGGCAAATTCTCTGTTTCTTCTTCTGGAAAGAGAATGACTTCCAGTTTTTGTTAAATATGTACCTATGTTCAATAACCTGGCAGCACTGGAAAAAAAGTCTGGTTTTCATAAGAGATCCACAGGCTATTCAGTTGCCTTGTGGGCTGTGTGGGCTCTCTAGAAGAAAATATTGTATCACATGATCATGATCATGTATATATATAATTAATGTTATATTTAAAAAGGCACAGTCTGGAGAATAGAGACAAGGACAAATTCTGGAGTGACACAATTGCACAGGGATTTCTCAGAACTGTCTCTACCTTTATCTTAGCACTCTCTTTTGTTCCCAGTGGAAAAGGAAGAAAAACCTATCAGACCCTACAATTTACCCTTTGTCAAGACCTACACTTGTTAATAATAATAAAAAAGCTTCTGTAAAGGAATAGTATTTAAATTTTCAAACAGTTCCTGAGTTCATGTAATCCTTTATTAATTCCTTGATTAAATAAAAAACAATAAGCTGGCTTAATGTGGACTGTGACTAGAATTTTAATATGGCTGATCCATATGGGACATTTTTTTTATGTGCATCTAGTAGTGCTAAACATGCTTTTAAAATCTCAATCCTTTGGTACTACTTTTTTTCTCACTTTCTTCCAGCAGAATGTGTACAAAAGAACATTGCTTGAAACTCTGGGACAATACAGCATTTTATGTACTTTGTACATGTTCTGGGCTAGTTAAAAACAAATGTACATTGGTACCCAGGAAGATAATCCACAGAGTAAAGTTGCTTCTCCAGGTGGTGGTTAAGTGACTTTATCAAGGCCACATGATAATACTGGCAGAGTTAGGATTACAGTTGTGGTGGTCTGTATTTTTGTTCCAGGCTCTGTCTCATCTTTAAATCTCTTTTAATGTCTATTTAATATGCTTTTTCCATCAGCTTCCGAAGACCTCATTCCATCTTGAGTCACACATTGTAAAACTTTGTTTCCATAAGTTGTGCAATTTCTACTTGTTTTCCAAAAACAGGGCAAAAAATTTTTAAAGTCCTCATTTGAAAAACTTGTCTATTTCTGCCTTCCCTGGTTTAGTTTTCAGTACCCTCCCAATCTCTTTTCAGGCTGTTTTAGCAGTATTTCTTATCACATAACATGGAGCAAGAAAATCTGTTGCTTCCAAATGTAGGCATGTGTCTGCTTGCCAGTGTAAGAGGAGCACTGTGGCATTTGCATGGTTACTGACACTGCATTCCCTGAGTTTAATGTAATTTTGAAGGCATAACACCTGGACGATAGGACAGTGGGATAGTGAAGCACCTGAAAATTATCAGACACTCTAAAATCATTCTGGAAAAGAATTGATTTTCAGAGGGGATATGTCAGAATAGCTCAGAGTACATAGTGCATATTCACCTAAGAGACTGTAGGTGAGTGTAAGGAAGATCTGTAAGTATAGTGAAGTGCTTTTTTCCACTGCTGATATTTAATGTCAGTGCAGTTCTGCTAGGGTGGGAGACTTACATCTTTCAAGGCCTTATAACTGATTGAACAAGAGATTAATTGAACTGAGCAGTTAATTCAGTCAGTGAAGAGGAGCAACAGCTAGCCTACAGAAGCATGTGTGATCACATCACAGAGAAGTAAGGGCAGGATGAGCATCATGGCCACAGACCATATTTCTTACAAACTTTGAATACGTTTTGTGAAGTTATGCAGGGTTATGTTTCATTCTACTATACTGGGAATGGTGATAATATCTGATTTTAATACAATACAAATATAGAATATTTAAATAGCCCATAGGGTAAATCAGTTTTCAATAGGATAAAGCTAAACCACATATGACATTAATCTATTTTATGCTTTGAAATCATACTGGATTGGCTTCTTCTATAAAGTGGACAGAATGTTTTCTTCAAGTTGCATAGGTCTAGGCACTCATTTCTAAACCTCAGAGAGGAGCAAGTGTTCCAAAGGTATTGCTGTGGCAAAAAACTGTATTAGATCTCTGCAACAAATTCAAGGGAATTTGCACTGTCAAAGGCAGAACAACCGTATTTTGCAGCAGGTGTTCTGGCTGCAGGGTAACTACAAAGAGTTGGGGATGCTGCCGTTATCAGCCAGCCTGGAATAAATGATATCTACAGATCAACATAGAGATGATGGATGAGGGAGAAATCAATCAATTCATCACAGGATTATATTCTGAAATATGACTGGATTCACTTCTTAGTTGACTGCTTTTGGTGTTCTATAGAATTTGCATGATGAGATGTTTATGCAAAAGAAGGAATCTTATTTATGGACTTAAACTGGATAGTGTTTTTTTTAACCCAAATCAAAATTTTTTTTTGCTCACTTTCAGTATTTATTGACTTATTTATTTTTAAACAGGAGATTGATATCATGAACAGTACTGGATATCACCACTGGAAATTGCTGCTTGCTTTACTGTTAAAGTTTTCCACTCTGATGCTATCTCCAAGATGATGAGGTCTATGAAGAATTTTTCTTTAAGATGACATAATTTACAGTAAATACACAATTGCAGAGGAGCTTAGATCTTTTAAAAGTTACTGGTAAATAATGCCATGAGAGCCGATTTTGAATGGTTAGCATTTGAGAATCTAGGTTTTTTACTGGAAGGTTTATTGTTATATCTGTAAAATTCTCCCATCCGTTCTTAAATCTTGCTTGTGGAGCATTGAGATAATTAGGTTAAAATGAATCTCTTCACTTCTGTGAATTGAACTGACACACTTTCTTCCATCTCGATACGCTATTGGAATATATCTTTCTGAGATGCCCTTTTCCTTATAAGAATTGTAGGTTATGCACTTCATGTCTCTACTGTATTCTAATGAAGGTGAAGCACATACCAAATGAAATCCTGTAGAAAAATTTGGGAACATACAATATCTAAACTACAATTTTCATGAAGCAAGTAAATGGGACAATATTTGAAGCTAATTTGATAAATAGGAACAGATTATTACACTGTAATTTGAAATTGCACTGTCTCTCTTCTAATTGCTTTGAGTAATTGTGTCACTTTTTTATGAAATAAAATGGGGTTAAAACAAAGAATGTGCTTGTACTTCTAGCGAGATGTATATATTTCAGCTATTAGATCAATGCCACTTTCTTTGAATAGGTTTTGCATGAAAAAGCTGAAATTGCAGCTATTTCAACAGTGGTGATATATGTGAAAGCCATTTTCAATCTTTGTAGCCAAGAGTGCTTTTCCCTAAATCCCCTCAAATGTTCCTGATTTTGAAGTACTCCCCCAATTGTTCATTCAAAATTATTTCTGTCCCCTTTTCATCTGTGGTGTCTCATTAAAACCTGGGACTTGAGCTGGATATGAAAGCCTCAAACATTTAAAAATACTTAAGTATGCCACTTTTTGCATCTTTATTCTTTCATTTCAAAAGGTATTCCTAATTGTGGCCTTTTTTCTTTTTTTTTTTCTTATCTTTTTCATTACAGTTATTCCTTCTACACACTAAACCCCTGAGTAATGCCCTCATATTGCTATTACAGGTTCTCTCATGCTGGTATTATTTATGGTCCCATGCTGCAATACCATATGTATAATGATCAATCATGAAATGATTTTTTTTGTTATTAAAATAACCTTTTGGAAGTTACCCTTGTCCTTCTTCCACACATGAGACTAGTATTAACGGCAAGCTAGACCTAAAGTAATTGCTGCTAGTTCTTTCATGGGAATTGAAAAGTTACAATTTTAAAAACATTTTTAATATGAGCTAAACAAAAGTGTAAAATCATAATAAATTTTTTTTAGAGATGCATTATTCAGGTTCCAAATCCAAATCAGGCACCTGTGAATAAGTATTGGGAACCCTTTAAAACAAATGAAGCTGGAAAGATGAGTCATAAATATGGGGATGACTGGGTAAGTCACAGGCCTGGGTAGTGAAGATGTTCTAATCTTTCAGAATTAGAAAAGAATTTACTACTTTCAAGTAGTTAAATGTATTCAAATGTCCTCTAAATTGAGTTTTTACTGTTTCAAGAACATTTTTGTCACATGACCAGTAGGTCTATATGCTTGCAAAATCTTGGACAAGCTTGTAGGGAGATGCCGTTTGATTCTGTGAAGAAAAAAAAGCTTTTGAAAGAAGATATGACATGGTAGTTTGGATTTCTTCTAGCTGTGTGAGCTTCCTGAGCACCAGTGCTTCTGGAGGTTCTGTGGGGATAGAGACATCCTGCATTGTCACCATCATAAGGTAATGCTATCATAAAGGCAGAATTTAACTTAAGTAAATAAATACAGCTGTTTGTTGTTATTATACTTGTTATCCATCTGCTTATGAAATTACCTGCAAAAACATTTTAGCTGTGTATTTTCCAATTAATTTAGATTTCCAATTAACGTTAACTTTCTCTGTATTGAAGCAATAGCAGAAGATAATACTGAGCATATGTAAAACTAATCATATTTATTCTCTCAACTCCACTCTTGTGCTTTCCTTTGTCCTAAGTGGGCTTACTTCAGTGTATCATTGTATTGTGGGAATTCAAAATATTGTCTGCAGGATGATTGAACACAGTAACTATTCTTTGTTTAGATGTAAGCAATAGGGAACAGGTAATACCAACTGCAGGCTATCAATTGTATTCCAGTTTTGTTTATATATTGAGTAAACAGAGGTTTTATTCTCATTTTGCTAACTTTCAGTGTAACTTACATTGCTACAGATAGTACAGTAAAGGAAAAAACTTTCAAAAGTAGGATTATTGTGAGGTATTCGTGGATTTGACACTGTATTAACTGATGCATGGTGACAGACATAGAAATATGGTAGGGTGGAACTGCAGAAACAGTGCGTGTCTCACCATGTAAGGTAATATAGAAATACCTGTCACACCCCCAGTTACACAGAAACTCAATTAAGATAGCTCCTTGTGCTATTTTACATAACTAGTAAAGACTATAAGAAAGGTACATGTTCAGAAATTTAACTGGTGCAAATCAACACCTGTGATGAGATTTACTTAGGAAATAACGATGAACAAGAAATTAATGTATTACACACAAATTATCTTTAACAGAAGACATTAATGAGGGGATGAGAAGAAAAACAAACAATGAATAAACTGTTTCCTGAATGAAAAATAAATCTATATGCATGTAATGTTTTGACAGGGCTCCAGGGAGTGCTTTTGGGAGGCCTAACTGTGTTTTTGAAATGCTAGTCTTTCATTTTGACATTGTTGTGTTACAAAAGAAAAATGTCCTTTTTTGTTGGTCTCTTTAGTGTGTATGTGTAAGGCAATACTTAGATAAATCCCTTCATGTGCTCAAAGGCATTTTTATTTTAACTTTGGATCCTACCTATGCATAGAACTTGATAAAATTTCTAGTTAAGCTGCTTCTTCTTTGCCTACTTTTAATGAGGTATTAATGATACCTAAGCACAACAGCAGATCTCTGCCCTCCTCAAATTCCCTTAGGTTTCCAGTGTATCTCCAACCACAGTTGTCTCACAGGACATACACTTCAGCCTTATAGCTCTATATAGAGAACAGTTGCTGTCTGTGCAGGCAGATCCATGGTGCTCAGTGTAGCTGTGTTTTTGGAGGGCTGAGATCTGGTGGTAACACCAAAGTAGTGAGAAAATGACTGGGTGCTTCTGAGGGCAAGTGGCTCCTTCCTCATCTCCCACACTGAGAGTGAGGGTTTTGAAGACAAATTTTGAAGAGGTGGTTTCAATTTAAGAGGAAAGGCAGAGGAAAAAGCTGCCCTGATAAGGTGAACAGGTTGTAGGAGATGGGAAGGAAGATGGTTAAGATGGAAGCATAGTGTATGGATGTGTGGTGTTCCATTAATATATATGTAGAGGGAGACAAAAAGTTACATACATATACAGTGTGTGTATATATAAAAATCGAGGGAAGGGGAAAGATTGAAGTATGCCTGCTGGTGGAATGTGTGTGTCTGACAAGGCAGAATCTGACAGACCCTGGTACGTTGTTTGTGGGATGGGTGAGCTGTGAGTATGTGGTACCTGGCTGGAAGAACTGTGGTTTCAGCAATGTCTGACACTGCTGTTGTCACACCTACGTCTGTCTTCATGTTGTGCTGAGACTCCATTCAAAGTTGCATATTGCAATGTGGTGGGTTGTATGTTGGCTGAATAAAACTATCTGAAGCACTGAGTGGTTGCAGATGCTTTAATTTTTCTTCACTGTCCCAGACTCCCACATTTTCTTGCCTTATTTTCAAACTTTCTGGATCCTTAATTAAGAAAGCATGTGCTTGAGTGATGTCTGTGTATATGCACAGTCCATAATGTCCCTGTTAAGAAGGGTGAGATGACTTTTTCTGTCTGCAAACTAGAAAAACTTGACATTTTGTTGTTTCTTAATGCAACTAACTTGAACATAGCTTTGTACTTGTTCCTAGGACAGCTCAGAGCTTGTCATGTATATGCAAAATTAAGTACTCAGAGCAGCTGAACTCTCTGTGTTTGTGCTCTGGGTACTGTTCTGGGACTGTTTCTTACTGCCCTGTTGTGTAAAGCGCAGAAGACCTACAGACACTATCTTAAATCTTTAGCCCTACTACCTACAATTGGTAGTGACTTCCCTGGCAATTTCTCATCTCACCTCTGTCTCAGCAGAAAGAACAAGACTCAGTTGTTGATGTTTTCCTTGAGGGGAGGAGTGAGAAGAATGTCTCGATGCTGCTAAACATCAAAGACAGAGACAGTCAAGGGCTGTTACTTTTCCTCCAAGTTCAAAAGTAAAGTAATAGAAAGAGTCATCTAAAAAAAACAATTGAGCGAGAGAAAAAATACATGCCAGGAGTGATTTACATAAATGCTTGGTGTGTTGTTACAGGAAAACTGGAGAGATATACATCTCCTGGGAAAATCCATAATAAACAGTTAAACTGAATCAACAGACAATTATTATAAACAAAAGTAAGAGAAAATCTCAGTAACTACTTGAAGTAAATGAGGACCCTGGTAGCCTCCCAAGGCAAGAGAAAATAGTCAACAGATGACAAAACTCACTTGCCAAGAATGTTATTGTGGCATCATCAATAAAAGACTAATTTGAGAGTCAAGAAATGCAGTTCTCATCTCATGGGACTGGAGGAAAAGAACTTATGCCACATCAACCTAAGATGAACTTGAGCAGGATAACATCCTACTGCTTGCCTTCCTGTTTGCAGCAGCTGCTTTTCAGTATCTCCTTGAAGAATCTCTGTCCTCATGTTTGCTACTAATTCTACTGAAGTAAAATTTGCAGTAACAGACATTTCACTTTTCGAGTAGCAGAAGGTTCAGATTCTTAGAAATGTTCCCCCTGCCCACCTGCCTCTATTTAAAAAAAAAAGCCACTCAAGTCTTTGGCTCTAGAGAATGAATGTTGAAGGGAAATGTGGGCAAAGACTGGCTCCCAGTCAGGACTGCTAAAAAATGCTTGGAAGCCACTTGTCTTTGTTGGAGTTCCTGTCTCTCTGTACTTGTAATGAGAACCTGTTGCTCACTGCTGTTTTTCACACTGGTTGCTCACCTTTATTTATGACAGCTACAAGGCCTAATGCTTGCAGCAGTCTTATAATTTGTATAAAGTTAAACTTTGACAGGGAAAGTCTTTAGTGTAAATACTGTGACCACTAAATATAGATCCTGATTTCCTGATCCATTGGATGTTTCCTATTTGGGGACATAACCTTTCTGCATGATGAATCACATTTTTTCATTGTTACTGTTGCAAGTTGCATTTAAGTTGTGCAGTCAGTTTTCTTTATTTCTAGGAAATTAGGCAATTGCTGGTCATATAATAAAAAGTGGAGGGTTTAATTGTAAGTTTAAAGGCAAACAATGTCTGCTTCTTGAGTAAAGCTGTGTGGCTTAGCGTCTTGCCACTTATTCCTGTCGTGTGTTTACAGAGCTGTGAAATTTATATTTTGGTTTTCAGCTTTGTTTCCTTGTAATGTCTGCACAGATGATATCTGCTTGGCATTGTCATTTTTGTGGCTTGCAAGTTATTTAAAAGTTTATTAAGGGATTCATCTTTCACCTGAAGCTTTGTAAAAAAGGACAGCTCCTGCTACAACATTCCTGTTATCTTAAATTAATGAAAGAGATTGATTTGGAGTTTTGTTAGTGGAGAAGGAGTTTTGAGAACGCTAAGGATTTTACTCAGCTGCATATTGCAAGCTTGGTTCTGTGTTTTGTTATACACAGTATAACACGGCAGTATGGATGCTTCACTCAAGATGGATGAACTCTTGTTTACTTTGTGCTTATTGCATGGTATTGTAAAATCTAATCTTTTTGTTGTCCCTAGCAGTTTTGTTCTTTAGTTTAGCAAGTATATGACAAGATCTGAAGATGGGAAACCAAGAGGGGTTGAATTCAGATCAGAAATATATATATCTTGGGCAATAAATGCTATGACTCCCTTGCCAAAGGACTCTTCCCTCTTTCAAAGTGTTGACTTGTTATGTTGCTCACTCATGTCTGTTATGAAGATTTATAGACAGCCTTAATCACTGTGCCTTCCAAGAGTCATGTGTTTCTGCATGATCTTTTTTTGTGCAGAACCAGTCTGAAAGATCTTTCTTCCCTTGGGTACAATGGAATGAGGTGTATGAGCACTTTGGGGCATTCAGTCATGCTTGCAGCAGATATGTGCATGGTGCATGTTATATACTTGTGCATGCTGCCCAAAAATCATTCTGCACTGAATGCTTCTCCCACTAGCCACAACTAAGCAATGGAGGATATGATGAGGTCTATTGTGCTGTCCTCTTCTTGGGATCTCCTGAAGGATCTCTTGAATCTTCCACTCAAACAGTGTAAATGCTGAGATGTCTTTTTATGGAGGTAGAGGAATGGCGTCAGCCTGTATAAATATGTATTATAAAAATATGTTGATGCAGGCATCACCTTTGTGTAAGGGGTTATGACGTATTAAAAAAGTAAGTAGAAATGCAGTCAATTTCTGGATGGTCTTAAACTAAAACTGGTTTTGTAAAAGGACTAAAGAGAAGATGAATATTTACAGAGTAACATGTCAGGAAGAACACTAACTTAGTCAGCTATTATCACTTGTGCTAGATAAATATTTTTAAAATAGAAATATTTCTTTTCTGTGTTCCAGTAGAGCTTTAACTATAGCAGTCTTCTGCCTCATTCCTTTTCAGAGCTTGGGTCACCCCGTGTGAGAAATAAATTGAAGCTGTGATGAATGAAAGTCATGAAGTGATCAGGGACTAATAGGAGATGCTAAACCCAGCAGCAGCAACTGTGTCTATCAGAAAGTCCTGGCTCTATAATTTAGAGATGAAATTGAAGACATGATGATAAATATAAAATGAAAACTGACAGCAGTACAATGAAAACCATACAATTTTTCTTTTAGCGTAACAGCACTCCAGTGCCCAGACTGAATAAAAGGAGTTTGTTCTGGACATTCATTAATCTGAAAACACTTCTGGACTATCTGGATGTAGGGTAAGAAAATCTTAAAAAGCAGAAAGTTGTGTGTTTTGTGAGTGATATAACCAAATTTAGACAGTGAGAAAATGTACAAAATTATAGTCTACAGAGGCTTATGGAGAAATTTTGTTGAAAGTAATTTCTCAAGCTTCTGTAGCTTTCATCTGTGGCATGTAGGTTCCTGAGCATCTGGACTGCTTCTAAAGAGTCTGCAAAGAATAAAGGGGACCTAGGTAATTCACAGTACAGGCACATGTGCACTGCACCTGGAACACTGTTTCAATCTTTTTCAGCATATCCCCCTATGTGAAGGCTGGGTAAATGCTATGGCTGTTGTCTTTGCACCATAAAGCGCAAGGATCAAGGGTTATTACCTTGTTCCAACTTATGTTCATGAACGTTTCAAGTGAATGGCTTTCCAAAAGCACAGTTAAAGTTGAATTTTACACCAGCATGTGATTGATAAGGAGCAGCAGCAACCCGGAAGATTCCTGTTTTCAGTGCTGCTTACTACACTGTTATCAAGCATGTAATATGCTGTACTGGTTATTTAGAAAGAGTTATCATACTAAAGGTAGTTTAAATTATTTGAGTCCTTTCTTGTTTCATTGCTATATTTTTTCTGTAAAATGTTATGTTTGGTCAAAACCTGTTTCTAATTAGATGCAGCTACTTGGATCTGTGCTGCCAGGTATATATTTGTCAGTAAAATTGAAGCTATTTGTTTTTCATTGGCTTTGGAAGTGATCTAGGCTTCTGGTAGGACTGGAAACAGCATCCAACCAGGAATGAGTTCTCAAATGAGCTAGGTAGAAGATGCAGTGAAGGAAGCATATGCCTATTTTATCTTTGTTCAAGTTTTGAACTGAACTGGTATGTCCAAATTCAGGACCTATATACCATGCTCCTTATACAAATAATATGTATATGACACAAAGATTCAGGTGTTTAATTTTAAATTCATTAGGGCTCTGGCTTGTATCTATACCACATAAGCAGAATGAAATACCCTGGTGAAATTTAGGTAAGTAAAGATGTTTTAAACTTGTCAGTCAGCTTTCTGAGACTGAGGGGAAATATCTGTGCTACACACTATAATCATAGAAGAGCCTCACAGGCCTGAGGACCAGCTTGATAGTAAATTAGAGTAATTTCTTTGCTTAGTTGCATTCCAGAAATAAAATGCAAATCTGAATTTCTTAGTCTAAGCTCCAAGACCATAAAGCATGTTTGTTTACCATCTGCACCATCCTTTCAGTCCCTGGAGTCATATGAAAAGACAGCTATAACAATGGAGTGCTGGTTTGCTGAAAGCGGCATCAGCAGAGCTCTACAGACAAAGCAACAACTTTCTGAACAACGGATGAAGTAGAAGCAGCCTGTCTTTCTCCCAAAGGTTTGAACAGCTGACACATGTTTACATGTTTGAAAGTGGAGGGGAACATTCCTCCTGAGGACATACTCATGGCTATATTACAGCAATAAAGATGGTGATTTCTCTATGTCCTGAGAAGTTTCTTAATCCTTTCAAATCTTTTATAGTCCAGCTTAGAAATAAAGCATGCTAGAATTCTAGCATCTTGACAGAATTTAAGATTTAACATTCATGGCTTTTTGGTGTGCGCTAAAGCTGAGTTCTAATCCATACTGTCAGTCTTGAGTCAGCAGAAAACACTTTAAAATAGATTTATTAGAAGCTTGAAGAGCAAGTGTCTTGTTTCCCAGTGTTTTCTTTTGTATTCAGTGAGCTGTGCTCATTATAGTCTCCCATTGAAATGGAATATTCAAGAATGCAAATTTATTTTCTCTGTAACACTTGAATTCCTAATGCTGAGCCAGCATGCAAGCACAAGATGCTATCACAGCTACTTTAGATGAGTATTCTGTATGGCTATTTCCTTGTTTCATCAGGCTTTAAATATGTTTTATTAAGGTCCCAAACGATGTTCTGAGTGAAAAGGTAAAAATTCTCCAGTCCAGTTAGTATAATGACTGAAAAGCATGACTATAATGCCTGCAAGTTTTCCTGTTAAAAAATCCACTTGTTTGTAGAAGAAACAAGAAATCTTCATAGATATAACAAGAAATCTTCATAGATTTGAAGATGTGTGTGAGGATTGCTAATATGGGAGTTTTGACCCTGATTCAGCTATTGAATAGATGTTGTAAATCTTATGCTGTGGTTTTGCTTCACAACAGCAGGAGGGTTAGATTAGTACAAGGGCTGATGATGAAAACAAGCTATCATGGGCAGCTGATAGGGTCCTAGCTTGTGTTCCTAACCCAACTGCATTCTGGCTGCAAGAAGCCCATGGAGCAAATGTTCTCTCATGCTAATGCACTCGGTCCTTTGTAGCTCTCTGCCATACACAATGTATATCCTGGTGGCACACAAAGGCTTAATGCAAGATACAGACAGCTGCTTAGGTTAAACTCAGTTTGTCTTCATGTGGCTGTATTGTCACATGAAGGATCGTCTTGTGGTGAAAAAAACATATTAGGTGAATTTAGTGGCCAGATAAAGCTTCTGGTGCTAGTTTACTGGGAGACAGTGATACTGAGCAATGTCCCTTATTGACACTGACACCATTATCTGATCAAGAATTATACACTTTTCCAAATTTAGATATCACAGAATTGGTAATTTCTGGAAAGGTCATGAAGTGCTCACATATGCTAATAGTTCTGTGTCTACTTAAATAGATTTCCTTAGTATTTGACGAAATTCTTGAATATGCAATTCTTTATTGTCTAGTTCCCATTATATCTGCGTAATTATAAAATGATAGCATTTTCCATTAATATTGTAATAGTGAACTCAGTTTATGATAATTGTAATGTCAGTCATCTACAGAGTCATTAGACTGCTTATTAAATGTTATAAGCTGAGTCAAGAAAATCAGATTTATTGTTAAATACCTACTGAGTCCTGTGTTTGGCTGTTGTCGTGGTTTAAACCCAACCAACCACGCATCTCGTTCACTCATTCAACCCCCCTGGCTTGCCCTCCCCTGCTTCCAGGGAGATGGGGGGAGAATCAAATAATGCAACTTCCACAGGTTGAGATAAGAACAGTTTAGTAACTAAGGTATAACACAAATCACTGCTGCTACCACCAATAATAATAATGATACAGGAAAAGAATACAGCATCCCATCAACCACAACAGATAACTCACGACACCCCACCAACCGAGTGCTGACCGACCACCTCTTCCAACCACCCCGAGAGAACTAGGCCTTCCGGATCACTCCCAGTTACATCCTGGGCATGACGTGCTATGGTATGGAATACCTCTTTGGTCAGTTTGGTCCTGTCAGTACAGTCCTGTCCCTCCTTCCTCCTGGCTTCCCCTCCTCCCTGGCAGAGCATGAGGCTCACAAAGTCCTTGGTCAGGGCAAACATCGCTCAGCAACAACCAAAAACATCGGCCTTATCAGCCTTGTTCCCGAGCTAAGTCAAAACACCAGCTACTAAAGAGAAGAAAAACTGACTGCAACTGCTGAACCCAGGACAGCTGTACAGAGTTACTTTTCTTGTGAAGAGTTTTATCCTCCAAAGAGGACAAGACAAAACTGTGCGGCTGAAATGGTATTGGTATACACTGTATGGTGTCCTTGGTCAAATGAAAGAACAGTGCTGGGTTGGTCATTGATTTTGGAATAGAGTGAAGTGTAACTGAGGATCTAACATATTTATTTTAATAAAAAACATACCACAAAACCCGGAAAAAAGGTCTAAGGTGTAATTCCTACTCTGAATGGCCATGCTCAGTTTCCAAATGAGCACCTTATTCCCTGCATTGTTCTGTATCTGTTGATCAGCCACATAAAGTGGCTCAGTAATGAACTCTTTTTCCTCCTGCTCATTGGTTATATTTGGGAAAGGGTCATGATTTAAAATGCTTAAATTGCATCTTCTGTTCTGTAGAGTAACTTAAGTGACAGAGTTGTGTCCCTTTTCTCAGTGATAGTAGTCAATGATTTTATGTGGCTGGAAATTCTAGAATTTGGAAAAAATGCCCAAGGCTGTGATTTGCCTGTGTGAAAGTGAAGTGATTCAGAACCATCTCCTTCCAGTCTGTGGCAATCATACTGGAATATTTAGGATGCAGAAACTAGATTTTAACATCAGCAGAACAAATGCTGTTCAAGTAATGGTGCTGAATATTTTCTACTGAATAATGTCTGGGAATGTGGGGAGCTGAAGTGACAAAAACATCTCTCATTTTTGTAATCTTTTTACCTAATGGAAACATAGTTTCTGGTAATTATTGGTTAGGCAAAGTCATACAATAAAAGTGAAACAAGGTTTTCTGAAAGGTTAAGCAATTGCAGCAGCAATTCCAAACTTAAAAGTAAAAAACAAAAATAGGTGGGGGAGGGAAAAGTAATTCCTGAATAATGCCATGCAGTGTTGCCCATTTATAGAGTTAAAAAAAAAAGTGCTCTGATAATGCAGGAAACATTAGTATCACTGATATTAAATAAATTTTAAAAAAGAAATTAACTGGGATTTTATTGCTCTGATTATTGATGCCAGGTGGAATCACCAGTTAGTGATGGCCTTTGGGTGTGCTTGGGATTTGGAATGCAGGAGGATAAGGCATAATTGAAAATGTGGGTCATGTGGTGTTATAATGTATCACAGCTTCATGCTGGGGGAGGGTTGACTTTAGAAACCTCCCACATGCTGGTCCATTCTTGGGAACAAACAGTCTCTGGTGCCTTTTCAGCTCTACTTAGACGATAATCAGGCCCATCAGCACTGCTCCAGATACACTCTGTGTTGTTCTGCAGTACCAGAGCAGAAATTTTGCGTTTTGTGTTTGTGAAATACTTGAAAGTGCTGCAGAGATTTTGTTTTGGTTTTGGTATGTTAAGGTTCATCTTCTCCCTCCCCTGTTTGAAAATGCTGCTGCTTAGTCTTCTAGGAAAAAAACAAACCCCAAAGCCCAAACACCAAAACTTATTTCTTTTGGGAGATAAGTTTAGAGAGCAAACACATGTTTAAAAGGTCAGATATGTACAATGCCTTTGAGCATGGCAGGACATAGAAGAACAGGAAGAAGAAATCTGTGCAGCCATTAATGCACGTGCTTCCAGCACAAGTGTGTTCAACTTTTGTAGTATGTTCCTCCTTTCAACCACAAAGAACTTTCTCAGCTACCACATGATATTTGTGGTTCAAAATTCAAATATCTCTTCACAGTAGGATTGATATTCAAAGCACTCAGGTACGTATTCCAGAAGGATCACCTCTTGCATAAAGTATACTATTTCCAACTTTAGCTATAGCTTAATAATATGGCTTGATATATTATCATGTTTAAACATGTGCAATACTACCATCATCATAGAGTGATGTTCATGGATGTACATGTGTATGACTGTACACAATATGTGTGCATTTCTTGCTTGGGGTCTTGACTGATTACTAGAAAGTTCTTGAAAATGCTTTTTCTGTATTTATCCAGTTGTGGCTGTTATGCTCTTTTCAGGAAACATGTAAGATAATAGGAGTCTCCTGGAGTTTCCAGTGAATAATCAAGATATCAAATTAAAGTGAATAGCATCAACCCATAACAGCAGGTGCAACATTGTTAGTGATTATGAGTTTGCTGGGTTTAGTAGTGACTACGCATGAATTATGTTGCATTCATTAAGGGAAATGTCCTGAGCCTGGTTGACGACAAGAGAAAAAAATATTGTTAGACTGTTTTTCCAAAATGAATTGATATTACTGAGATTTGTAAGTGAAGACAGCAGAAAGAGGAAGTATTAAATCCTCTGCCTATGTGCCTCCCAAATGCTTCTGCTGGAAAAGCACTTGTTTTTCTACTAGTTGAGAAAACATTAACAAATTCCAGCACAAATATTCTATCATACTTTCTAGAGAAAGATGATTTACAGTAGGTTTTGCACCTTAAATATGTGAGAAATTTCTATGCATGTGTTTCGAGGAAGAGTGGGAGAATCTTATTTTCAATACCTTTCTTTTTTACTGGTTACCCCCAAATAAAAGGGAAAGATTGCATACTTTTATTATGCATGTTTTAAATTGTTTGTAATTGAATTGTATTCATTAAATGGGAATATAAAAAATAAAGGTAGCTTACAAAGTAACTGTTGTGTATTCACTGCATTTCAGACTACCACGATTTAAAAAAGTAACACTAGGATTTACCAGATAGCCAAAACAACAATTTTCTGAACCTGAAGAATTATTATAGAGTCATAGAATCATAGATTAGTTAGGGTTGAAATGTAGTTCTAGTTCTAAACCCCTGCCATGGGCACGGACACCTCACACTAAGCCATGTCACCCAAGGCTCTGTCCAGCCTGGCCTTGAACACTGGCAGAAAGCCCAGGAAAGAACTGTAATCATTCTGGAATTTAACTATGTACTATAATGGAGTAATTGTTTAAAATCTTGGACTTTGCTCCCTCACTTTGTAAAGCTTTTTTGTTAGGACAAAAATATTGATATCCTAAACATCAAGCTTGAAATGGAAATAGTGTGTCCATGAGGAACCTGTTCATCTCCTATTCAGCTTCTTTGCTGCTGTGCAAGTCTCCTTTCTGCTCTCTTCATCTTATTCTCCTTGAATGTCAGCAATTTGCCCAAGCCCTTGTGCACCTTAAATCTGGTCAGTTGCATCCTCTTTCATCTGGTAGGTGTTTCTGACATGCTGTGAGTGATTGCTGTAGTTGAGACTTATGTTCTGGTACATGTCACCATCATCATATACTCACTTGGAGCATTGTGTGCAGTTCTGGTGTCCTCAACATCAAAAGGACATGGAAGTGTTGGAACAAGTCCAGAGGAGGGCCACGAAGATGATCAGGGGACTGGAGCATCTCCCATACAAAGACAGGGTGGGAAAGTTGGGACTGTTCAGCCTGGAGAAGAGAAGGCTGCGTGGAGACCTCCTAGCAGCCTTCCAGTATCTGAAGGGGGCCAATAGGGATGCTGTGGAGGGGCTCTTCATTAGGGACTGGAGTGACAGGACAAGGGGTACCGGGTTCAAACTTAAACAGGAGAGGTTTAGATTGGATCTAAGGAAGAAATTCTTTCCTGTTAGGGTGGTGAGATGCTGGAATGGGTTGGTCAGGGAGGTTGTGAGTGCTCCATCGCTGGTGGTGTTCAAGGCCATGTTGGATGAAGCCTTGGGTGTCATGGTTTCGTGTGAGGTGTCCCTGGTTATGGCAGGGGTGTTGGAACTAGATGATCTTAAGGTCTCTTCCAACCCTGACTATTCTATGATTCTATGATCATTTTGACTACTCATGTGGCACATCTAGGTCTGAAGTACTCTCTTCCATACTGTCATCTTTAAGCAGTTGCTTAACTTTAAAGCTCATTAATGTTTACATAGTCTTCTGTGCAGCTATTCATGAGATTAATGTTAAACATATGTGAAATGTTTCTTATGCTTGGGGGTGGGGGATATGGCATTAGCACTCTAGAGAATTTAATGCCTAAAAAGCAGAGAAAAATCAAATAGAATAAGCACTAATAGTGCTCCTAATATTTTCTATTTTGTGCCTACATTTAGCATGAATCAAAAATCTCATTATTTTGATTTATTAGTGAATAATTTTCAGTGATCCATAATTTGAAAGTAAAATGAGATTTCAAGACTTATGTTTATACTGGTGAGAACTGAACCAGTGACCAGTAATGTTTTTTCTGTGTCTATTACAACAGCAATTCCTTACTCTTTGTCAAAGCAGCTGTCCTCCATCAAAGACTATGAGGGTAACTTTATTTGTATGTTTAGCCATTTGCTAAATGGTCTCAAAGCCTTCTGAAATATTAGTTCATTTTTCAAAGATAACAACTATTTTGTAGGTGGTGTTAAACCTACTAGAATAAGTTTACTGTCTTTCTACAGGGAAGATGAAATAATAAAATGGGCCTATTTTCACCTGCTTGTTTATTCCCTCATGTTCAGTAAGTATCTTCAATGAATTTATGTTCTCAACTGATTGCTTGCTTTTGCTTCAGATAACAGCTGGTGAAATAGCTGCATGTAATTATGATATCTTCTTAATAAGACTTCCATTTGTTTAGATTTTTAAAAAGCAGCTGAAAATAAACAGTACATTATCGTATGAAAGAACTGCAGAAAGTGGTTTTCTCTTCAAAATGCAGAGTGGACTTGTGTCAAAATGATTTCAAGTGAAGTGGAGGTTAAAAAACAATAAGGCCTTTATGACCACAGGCACATTAAAAGAAAATTTTTATGAAAACAAACACATGTAATCATTTTTACTTGAAAATATTTTAAAGTACCTTGAAGCCACAACCAATGTACTTTATTAGTTTTGTATTCACTTTCATTAACAGTGCTTAGAACAGCATGGACTCATTTAGTTTAAATTGTTTGGCTTTTTGTTTTTAGCTGGTGACACAGAGAAGACTTTTTACAGGAAGCTCACAGGAATGTACTACAGTCCTGCTTCACTGTTTCTACTTTCCAAGCCCTCCATCTGCCTGTAATTATACATCATGAGTATAAATCAGCCTTCCTTGTACTTCAAAATTAAATAATGAAGGGTGACAATGCTAACTGGGGAGAACGGCAGGAAATGCTGTCAAAACTGAAAGTGTGTGCCTCAGTTTCATCCATGAAAAATGGCCTGCTTCACAAAACAAAAGGCTTGGACAAAAGACCATAGATTCTCTTCATTTTACATGAAAAATAATTGCCAGAATTTTTTCTAAGATATGAAAAAGGCAGGCAGACTTGAAAAATATGTGGAGAAAACATCCCATGAATTTTAATTGAAATGCAAGAAAGAACAAAGTGCTTGTGAATGTAACAGCGTTGAAAACAAGATATTTGCTCCAGCACTATAACTGGAACCTGCAATCTCATTATTTCTCATGCTTGCACATTTTCTGTGCTTATGCAAAACCCTTCAAACTTTTCATTTAGTAACACTAATTTAGAAAACTTTCCCACCACGAATTGGTGCTACTTTTAAGAGAACTGAGCTCTGGTGTCACTTGATATTGGTTCTCAGTGGATGTCAAAAGCTTCATGTTCCAGTAATTACTTAGCTGGCTGGGTAAATGGATATCTATTTTAATTTTAAATTCAGCAGAGATGCTTAGTTTGCCTTCTGTTTAGTCACAGAATAGCCATTAAGATGGTTGAAATATAAATAGATTGGAATATTTCTATCTAGAACTCACCTGAAGACACTGATTGGAAAACAAATGCTAATCACTACGGAACATCAAAATAAATGCATGTAAAACTATACAGTCTAGGAAAGGTGTAAACACAGTTGGGTTTTAAATCAAGAGCACTCAAGTGTAGGCATGCCTGAAGTTATGTCATATGTGAAGCCATCAAAACCTTAGTCCAAATTTAAGTAAATCAGTGGAGATTTCAACATATTGATGCCTCCAAATGATTGAAAACTGGGAAAGAGGGACCCCTTTTAGGAATGTTTGGGTGCTAGCAGACCCAAGTAGACTTTTTTCTTTTTATAAATATATTTAGTGTAGTTAAGAAATTAAATAGTTTTGAAATTATAATTTAAGGATCAATAAAATATCTTATGGCAAGTCAGGGGAAAACACAATATTTAGTATTTTCCTCTTTACCCCCCGCATACATGCGCTGTGTTATATTTGGTTTGTTTCTGAAGCAAATGTTTTTAATCTAAGAGTTGTGAATCTGACTGGGGTTTTCTGAAGCATCTGAGGGCATCTTTTCACCTGTGTTTTAGACATCATGGAAACCACCTATACCCTTAAGGACCTAAAGGACTCTGACAATCTGAATTTGGGTAGAGGAGTGCATTGGCTTTCAACTGAAGCAGTGTTTGGAAATTAGAGTGCTTTTCAAATGTTGCAGAGGTCCAAAAAGAATTGTTGGCTTTGGAGTTAGCCTGAAATCTGTTTTCATGAGTTTGAATGACAGTCTCATACGCCTTGCTTGTAATAATAATTAAAACACAAATACATTCCACTGCTAGCAAGTGTCTTTTCCTGTCACTTTTGCATTTATATAAACACATGATTTGTTGCTTTGATATGTGCATGGAACCAATTCCCATATTACTGGGAATTAATTTAAATTGTATGAAAATGATGTTTCTGTAAGCAATGCTCACAAAGGGAAGTTAATACACATATTTATATTAAAACATGTATTTTGTGCCAGAGAAATACAAAGCTATTAAACACTGAATCCTACAGTTTGGGCTGGGTTGTGGGGAGGGATTAAATAGGCAGTGGAATGCTACTCTAAAGTGCAGAGCTGCAAGTTTACATTATTGTGGCATTATCCAAGCAGTATTTTTAATTCTTTCAATTACTGAAATCTGTAGAGTACATAATGGTGTGGAATATACACATGTATCTGTAATAAACAATGTGTATCTTGAAGAAATGGATTTAGTTTTGGCAACAACGTGATACGGAGATCAAAGAGCTAGCTGGCATTAAAATGATTTAGATACATTTGTCATAGGCAGCTGTTATGCTAATCTCATTTATGCAGTTGTCAGCTGATAGGTTCTGATGAGCCAGCTTAGTGGGAAAATCATTAGTAGATCCCTATTGTGATAAATGTTATTTATTACTGTCAAATGGTATTAATGTTTGATTCAAAGATGGGAAATGGGCATCATCTACATGAAGTTCATCCATTCATGGTCAACGATGACAAAGGGAGCTGTTGAATTCCAGCCAAAGGAACTTCATTTCTGTAAGAAAAAAGAATAATGGATTTAATTTGCATATGTTTTAAAAGGGTAATGAAGTAATATGATGTTTATCTTGGTTGAAGAGTGGTAATTTTTGCTGGCATGTCTCCAGCAACATTTGAGTCATTGTGCAGCATTTGCTGTTCAGTTGTTGGTTGTGGAAGGGCCTTTTCAAAGCAGCAGGTGCATAAGGGGGGAGGAAGCTAAAATGATTTATTCATTAGGCCAAAAAATGAGCAATCTCTGTGTCTTTCTCCTTACCCTCCAGAAATATATTTGCAACCATCTTTATTTTTCTTCTGCTACATCAGTATCTCTTTTTCTCTTCTTGTCTGTGGCATTGCCTCTTGAATTACACAGATTTCCACTCTCTCTTTGTTGTGATTTGACTTTTTTTCCACTTTGTCTAAATAGATAAATGCACAGAGATAGTAACAACCAATTCCAAACTATCAGGCAGAAAGAAGTTGGGAGATGGTCACACATGGCTGTAAAATGGAGCATTATTTATTTTTTAAGAGGAAAATCCCCAATATTTTGGCAAATTAGCTGTGCAGCTGGTTTTTAAGTTGTTGAAAAGTGTTCCCTCTGCTTGTGAATTTGCATGGAGGCACCCCTTTTGCTTCTCTCTATTCCAATACAGCTGCAGTGCTGTAATCTATTTCAAATTTTTTAAATAAAAAAAACCCTAACCAAAATACTCCCAGCCAAAACCTAATTATGGTGCAACCAGTCATACAGAGACTAATTTTAATTACTCATTACCAAACAGGCATTAGAACATTTGAATTGTATTGCAGTATATACTCTGCCACTGTATTTATTCTGATGGTATATTTATTGTTTATACATATAGAAATTAATTCAGAGTACTTTGTAAGTTTTAAATAATTTTGTAGAGTAAGTAATTAGTAAAGTGACAATGGTAATCTAAGGAAGAACTGACCAAAAAAAGTACTGTAGTTAACATTAGCAAAACCTCTCAATTTGCTTCTGTCCTGAGACACTCATTAATAGCCTTCATATTTGAGTAATAAGAAATTCCTGATAATCAGGACACTCTTAGTCTCTTGAAATGCAGACAGATGCAATTTTAGCAAGAAATGAGTGATGATCTCTTCAGCTAGGCGTACTCAAATTCCTATGGAAAAGTAGTTTTGGTTTTCCATAGGAATGTTTTTGGTTGCTGGTAATGGCATTGGAGCATGGATGGAGATAGGTACTGTATGTGATTCTGTAAATTAAAGCTAGTAAAACCTGTGATTTATGTCTTGGAAATGAACTGGTAGCAGTTAGAGCTCTGTAAAACATGAAGACAATATACTACAGGGAGCTATGCATGTCTTGACTAAAGAATTTGGATCATGTTTTAGTGATGTATGTGCTCTGTATAAAAGTTTCTGGGAAGTTTTCGAGGTTAGCTCTAAAAAGCCGTCTGCAGTATTAATTTTTGAGGTTATTAGAAAACGTGTCAATCAGATCTGCAAAGAAAGCTTGCAAGCAGTGCTGCAAGTAAAGTCATCCTGCAACTGTTGCTCTTCAGAGGTTTTCTGACCAGCCTCAGCGCTGTGTTAAAACACCTCATGAGGCTTCTATCACTATCACTCTCAATTGTCTGAGGCAGAAGTCTTTTATGAGGGCACCTGGAGTCTGCCATCCAGTATATGAGATTGTGTGTATCCAGTGAGTTACTGTGCTACCAGGCAGGGTTGAGCGGGCTGGTTTTGTGTTCTCTTAAGTGGCTATAGAAGCAGATGTCTGCTCTATTTCAAGATGTCTGCTCTATTTAAGCTCTCAAAAAGCTGCTTTTTCAGAGTGGTGTAGATATAGCTGCTAAGTGCTTGAGACTTTTGCCTACTGTTGCTAAGTCTTTCAGACCCTGTAAACAAGACATACCAAAGATCCACAAATTACCAAAAACATGAATCTTGACTTGCTATGAATTACCACACCACCACTGCCTTATGATTCATATCATGAGCTATCATATTCTTAGTACTGTTTGAGACCAAAAATATGTTTCAAAAAATATGTATAAGCTATTTCTCCAAACAGCTGCATCTTTTGGAGGCCTATTGCAGCTAGCTCTCCAAGTTTTCAGAGTTTGGATTTGAGTCCATTTCCTTAGCTACCTGCCCTCCATGTATGCACTTATATAAGTGGTTAAGTGGTTTCCTAGGTTACTTCTCCAGAAATTACAGTTGACCATGGCCCACTATTAGGTTGCTATTTAGTACATCATATGGAATGTAAGACCTTGGATCTTTCTTTTTCAAATTAGTTTCTGGCACTTCTCAGGATATTTTATTTTATTTCTTTTTCCCTAGCTGTGAACATACTAGTTTGAGTTAAGATAGATTTAAAAATCTTGCTGTGGAAAAGCAGATATATCTTTAGCTTACTTTGATAGCTCTCTGAGGCTGTTCCTTAAAGTAGATAGATTTGTCTCAATCTGTCTTTATGTTGAGATGTGCTGGGCTTGCTCCATTTGTTATGATAAGAGTTGCTTTGTAGGTCATAGGAGATAAACGTAGATCTTGTTGAGAGATTTGCTTGTCAAACTGTGTGATATATTCCATGACTACTAACTTCTGGAGAGTGTGGGATTGTTATGACATGTATAATATATTGTAGGATTCATTCTGAAACCACTGAAATTCATCACTCACTCACTGGCATCTTTAATCACTAGTTTATCAAAGATACAGAAAGTAGCTAAAATTGCTTTCGGCTTACTAATAGTAACTACTACTAATAGTTAACTACTAGTTAACTCTGACATCAGGATTGTCTCTGGAAATGGTGCAAAAATAATAAATGAATGTGTTTCAGTGTGGGTTTTTTCATGCCTTTTTCACCTTTCCAATGCTGCTTTGCATTCGTGGTGTCACCTCTTGTGTTAGGGTCAATATTGTCCTGCAGCACTGTGTACTATATTTTTAAGGCAAGTCACTTTCCAGTTGGCAGAACGTTCTTGTAATATTTGATGAATTCTAGGTAGAACTTGAATTTCTGTAGAGTCTTGTAGCTGTAATATGGAACAGATTTGTGCTAGTTCTCTCTACAGTAGAGGATTAACTGGTGCCTTGTAAAGCCATTCTGAAGCTGACAAAATGTACTTTTGCTTGCAAAAGAAAAAAAAAGTCATTTGCTATAGCTAAGAATTTTCAAATGTGAGATGATGAAACTTTTCTTGGTTGTGTGCCGTTTTTTGTAAGGACATGTGACATAAGTTATTTGCAGTACTTGTGGATGATTTAAGAAGGGAAAGAAAGCAGCTGTGCCATCAGGGGTTTGCTAGTTTGACATTCAGAAAGAATTCTCTGAAAGAAATCTGAGGAAAACAATCTGTAGGATCAGCCAACAACAATATGGGGGTGGAGAAAAGGAGGTGCTACTGTGACTTCTGTAGAAAGCAATAAGGCAGTGGAACTTCTCCTTCTGTCCAGATCCAATCTGGTGGTCTGAGGGCGGTGAGGTGGGATGAAAGAAAACATACCTCTCAGCATCCTGATGCTGTACCTTAAGAGGGCAGCTCCTTTTGCAGGCTTTCACTGTGACCCCCCTTGCACCTCCCCATCTGGTGTGGTACAGTGAGAAGGTGAGTGAGTTACTGAGAGGCTATTGTTACTTGTGGGGAGATTTAAAACAGGAGAGCAGCAGCTGCTGTTAAAAAGAGGAACTTAAAGGCAGAAACTGGATATTTTTTGTAAAGATTTAAGACATATATGAAGGTAAGTGTCCATTTAGAAATCAGATAATGAATACTTTGATATCAATAATTGTAGGCGTTTAAATTATGTGATGACAGGTACAGATAGGGAGTTAGGGAGATGTATTATTGACTTAAGGATCTGTTGCAATAGAATGAAAAAATTTTGTTGTCTTGCAGGAACTGTAAGGAAGACTGAAAAAACTAAAATAGCATCTGTGTTAAAACTGCAAAGGTTTATTACTGCATTTTTTTGAAATACTTCTTTTCCTACTGTATTTGGCATCTGACGAAACATTTCAGAGCAGTTGTCATAAGCTAATTCACCAGTTTTTGATCAGGAAGTAGATGGCAAGTCTCATCTGTATCACTATTCTCTGCTCTGGTCTTTTAGACCTGCTTGCCTATAAGCAAACATCTGTATAAAGTTATTTGCATTCAACAGTGATGTGCTGCAAACACAGTAGGCAGAATTTTTATAAGTTTACATGTGGACAAATCCCAGTATACTCTAGACCTTTGCACCTTATGAAGTCAGTCATGTCAATACAAAGTGAATGGAAATCACTCTAGCTGTAAGGAAGCCGTCTTTTAATTCGTGTTTTAGATGCATGTGTAATACAGTAATTGCTATGCTAAAGACCATAAATGCACAGGAATTATCTTCCTTAGAAGGACCTCATGTATTCCACCAATTAGAGCCATGATACAATCTTCCACTAGTTTAAATTATTTTTAGTAATAATACAAGGCATTATTGCATGATTCTGTTTAACAGATACATAATATTTATAACTCTGACTTGGAAACTCAGACTTCATATAGAAAAGAAGGCATTGCAGTAAGTAAGTGGAAGATGCATAACAGAGCTGCAATATCAATGAGAATTAATGGTAGTGAAATATTTCTTGTTCCTTCGGAGTACAGCTTAAAAGTTTATTTGGGGAATATAATTATCTTCTGAAGTGGGCAATGCCATTTAGCAAGCTCAGCTCACCAGTGCTGTACAGTTTTCACAGAGCAAGTATTTCCAGGCCTATTGTAAGGCCATTGGCTTGGTTTTCTTCTATGTTATTAAAATCGTTACTATACTGTTCCAGAAAGAATTGTTCTCTCTGAGCGGGTCCCGTACGTTGATGGTACCTTTTCATTTTCCCAGAAATTGTGTTTGGTCAATTGCTTCTGGTTTTGAAAGTTTCTGCCTCTGTCCCAACATGCTGATAATCCCACACCTGCCCATGTACACACACCCCCCTCAAAAAATCCAAGTACATGTGCCTCTCATCTAACATCTCAAGAGGATGTAAAATAGGGGTTAGTATCATAAATGTTTGTTGATCTGACTAGAAAATACAACAAATAATAAAAAATAATTAAAAGAAATGGTCCAAATAATTTCCTTGTCAGGTGATAACCTAAAGAATACTGCCAGCTCTGATTGATTGCTGGCTCCTCTCCTGGTTTCAAGTTACTTCCAGTGATCCATTCCTGGCAGAGGAGATAGATCAAGTACAGGAGAGCCTTCATAACAAGGGGTTTTCTCCCCAAACATGTTTTCTACAGTTATTCTACTTGACCAATGAGATCAGGAAGGCCTTTTAGAGAAGAGTGGCATCCTCTGAACCATTAACTCTGCTTTTTGCAGCACATTACGCTCTCTCATTAAGGGGTTTAAGATAAAATTTGGCAATACATCAAATTAATAACTCTTTCATTTTTATATGTCTTCTTTCCCACTCAACCTAAGGCATTGCTGCTGAATTCCTTTGAGACTGTATTAGAGAGAATGGGAACCAGCCGTGTTTGGATAATTAATGCAGGTGACAGGTGCACAACCTGTGTATTTGCAGGTGGTTATCAAATCTCTCCAAAGTCACTTTATCTGGCTGGTTGGTAGCTAGTGTGGTGTTTAAATTATTTCACTGCTCCCATAACAAGTCACTTTAAGGAAACTGAAACCATATTATAATTGATGCTTCGATTTGTGATTTTAATCCTGGTGAAATTGTATTTAGCATCACCTTTTTCAGATTTTAAAATGAAGTATAATAAAATTTAATAATATTATAAGACTATTAGGCTGGTGTTACTGTTACTAAGGCTAGTATGGAAAGACTATTCAGGCTAAGAAAACAGTAGATTTAAAAAGACCCTAAACAATTGGCAGCATTGCAACAAAAATCATATGTTGCTTTATAAGTCTGGTCATTTAACACTGTAGTAATTCTGGAGATATTGTATATATTGAGAACACTTTTAAACAACTGGGTGTCAATTAGTTTTCTTCTGAAGCTGATAAGGTTCTTTGATTTCAAGAAGAGTTTGATCAGCCCTGGAGAAAAGAATCAAGGCTGTTCTGGAAAGAAAACCAGCAAGTTCAAGGAATGAGTTACCAGTGGCATGCTGTATAGTCATTGTGGAATAATGTGTATTTTCAAAGGATGTCCTGTGACAAGGTATGTTATCTGAGTCATAAACAATTCCTTGCATTTTCAAAAACTCATTAATAGAGCCTTATTCATGGATTATCTGTGCCATTAATATGGGCTTGGACAAGCATGCAGTAGGAGTGGATAAATTATTAATTCTAATCTCTCAGGTTTTTTTTCCTCTGGGTAACTGTGGTACTGGCCATCATCTGCCAGATCACCCATATAGCATGATGTGAAATTACTTCTGATACGGCAGTACTGCTACATCACATCCAGTATTTCTGACCATCACTTGGTGTAGCGTTCTGGTAGTGCTGGTCATCATGACACTTAGGTTTTCTCTCTCACTCTAATCTGTAAACAGATTTATGAGGCAAATAGCTTTTGTAAATTCCCTGTAACTCTCTATACTTCCTTCACCCATGGCGGATTTATGACATATTCCTTCCCTCATATGATCTTCAATGTTCTGTAAATTTAAAAAAAATATTTTCTTCTCCTAGGATCTTTTTTCAAAGAATATGAGCTGCTTGCTCTTTTGTGAACTAATTTTTTAGAGTTTCTGTAACATTCTGATTGCTTTTCTAATGTCTGTGCTCTCGTAATATTCTTATACTAAAGGGACAAGAACTATGGATGCATTCCAAATGTGGCTTCAAGTGCCTCTGTAGTATTAGAATGATTTATTCCAAGTCTTACTCTTGTTTACTGTATCTATCCTAGAATCTCTCTTGCCTTATTAATTTAAATACTGTTAATCCTTCTGCAGATGGTTTTAAAGTTCTTTCCAGTACCAAGACCATATTCAATTCCTGTTAAATGTTTTGTTGCATGTGGTCATTGAGAGAATACTACCTTTTATTATTTTTATCTCATAACCTTATCTTTCTTTACAATGAATTGCAGATGCAAGTGAAACAACTAACAGTATCAGCCTGTGATCCTAGTCTATTTCTCATTCAGAATTTTATTGCCATTTTCTTTCTGTCTTTACAAGCTCTATTCTCTTGTTTTGTTTCATCAGCAGATTTCTTCACCTTCATACATATTTCATGTCCTAGGTCAGTGATATATAAAATGAACAAAAATAGGCCTAATACTGATTCTTGTGGCATTCCACTAATCCCTCTCTCCCAGACTGCTCTGTCTCATAAACAGCGTCTGTCTGTGACATTTAAGCCAGTTCCCTATCCACATATGTAGCTCATCCCAATACCATACTTAATGACTTTGGGCCAAATGCTCTTTTGAGTTGTGTGGTGCAGAGGGAAATAAAAGACTGAAAGAAGGGCAGAAATGGAATGGAGGAGGAAGCAGATACTCAGTGACCTTTCTGAAATCTGTGTGACTTAAATTCCTTCTGCTGTGTCTCCTCAATTAGAATTTAGGGTTTTTTCAAGTGGTTCTTCTACATCCATTTTTACTCTTGAATGTAAATGCACAGCTTGCTGCCTCAAGATTACAATTTAGTTATTTGTTTAGACATTATTTTGATTTCATGATTTTTGGTTAGTATTTTGTACTTTTAAATCCATCAATCCTGAAAGCACGAAAATTAGCCCTGATTAGTAAGACAAGAAAAGAAAGAAGTCAATTTTTTGAATTTAAGTTGAAAAGGGAACAGTGCACAGTAAATGTTTCTCATATTACAAATGGTTCTAATTGAACCAATGAAAAGTTTTGTATCCAGTAGTTATAAGCTCTCTCTGTCCATCTAGGTTAGCTTGTTGGTTTTGGTGACTTTTTCCAGATTTTTTCCACTTTTTTTCTCATTATCTCAAAACCTCTGGACTACCTTCTTATTGTCTAGAAGTGGTATGTGTCTGCAAATTCCTTTGTGAAGTTTCTTTATGGACAGTGATTAAAGAATTGAGTTTTTAGTAACTAATAATTATTATTTTAATAAATTATTTATTTTCCTACAATGGGTTTGTGGTAGTTCAATCTCCTGTGTTGATCTTTTGCTTTTCATATGCAGTAACTGGATTGTACTCTGTTCTTAGTCTTAACTATTTATACTATTGGCTTTCTTAATTCTTCAATTCTGTTTTTTCTTTATAGTTATTTCAGTTTATTCTGTGCACTTTATTTATTTTTTATTTATTTATTTTTAAGATTTGTGCTTTTTTTGTACTGTACAAGTGTTGCCTTTTCCATGTATCGTTTGTGTTTTATTGTTTCCTCTTTCTGAATATTCTGATTTCTAGCCCATTAATTACTAGAAAGTCTGTGTTTGTTTCAGAACTTTTTTCCATATTATTGACTTCATTCTCTCCTATATTTTATCATATCTTATCCAGTCCTATTTGCATTCTTTGAGACTTTGTTCTCCTGCAACTTTCTTTATTAGATTTTATTTTTGCTCTCACTTAAGAATGGTTCAATTCATACTGCTGAGGTCCCTACTGTATACAGCCCCTTTTCAAATCCCACTTAAGTAGAGTCAGTTCAATTCATGGCCAAAATCTTATCATAATTGCTCTCTAATGTCCTTCAACAGAATACAAATATTTCCATTACCTTGGACATTCTCATGCTTAGCTTTCTCTCTGGGACTTGAAGATGTAGCTTCACTCTCTCCTGACATAGAACAAGAATTAACCGAGGTAATTTGGATCTGGACTCCCTTAATTTTAAGTTGAATGAAGGAAAATGTGACCTCTTTTAGCCTGTTTACTGATTTTAGGGTTGGCTGTGACTGTATGATTTTTATGTACATACATACAGTCAAATATACTGTATGACTAAGTATTGGTGGCACTATCCTCATAATTCTAATGCTGCTGATTGCTTTTGTGGAAGTTTAAAGTTCCATATTCATTTTAATGGAGGCTAAATTTGCACATATCAGATTTTGCAGATTATAGAATCATAGAATCGTTAGTGTTTGAAAGGACCTTAAAATCATCCACTTCCAATCCCCCTGCCATAAGCAGGGACACCTCACACTAAACCATGACACCCAAGGCTTCGTCCAACCTGACCTTGAACACCACCACGGATGGAGCACTCACAACTTCCTTGGGCAATCCATTACAGTGCCTCACCACCCTAACAGGAAAGAATTTCTTCCTTTTATCCAGTCCAAACCTCTCCTGTTTAAGTTTGAACCCGTTACCCCTTGTCCTGTCACTACAGTCCCAAATGAAGAGTCCCTCCCCAGCATCCCTATAGGCCCCCTTCAGATACTGGAAGGCTGCTGTGAGGTCTCCACGCAGCCTTCTCTTCTCCAGGCTGAACTGCCCCAATTCTTTCAGCCTGTCTTTTTATGCCATCCAGAGGGACCTTGACATGCTTCTGAGGTGGGCTGATGCCAACCTCATGAAGTTTAACCATGCCAAGTGCAAGGTCCTACACCGGGGTTGGAGCAATCCCAGTCACAGCTACAGGTTGGGCAAAGAGGAGATTCAGAGCAGCCCTGCGGAGAAGGACTTGGGGGTGGTGGTTGATGAGAAAATGAGCATGAGCTGACTTCAGTGTGTGCTTGCAGCCAGAAAGCCAACCATATCCCGGGCTGCATCCAAAGGAGCGTGACCAGCAGGTCGAAGGAGGTGATCCTGTCCCCCTGCTCTGCTCTTGTGAGACCTCTCTTGGAGCATTGTGTGCAGTTCTGGTGTCCTCAACATCAAAAGGACATGGAAGTGTTGGAACAAGTCCAGAGGAGGGCCATGAGGATGATCCAGGGACTGGAGCATCTCCCATACTAGGACAGGCTGAGAAAGTTGGGACTGTTTAGCCCGGAGAAGAGAAGGCTGCATGGAGACCTCCTGGCAGCCTTCCAGTATCTGAAGGGGGCCTGTAGGGCTGCTGGGGAGGGACTCTTCATTAGGGACTGTAGTGACAGGACAAGGAGTAACAGGTTCAAACTTAAACAGAAGAGGTTTAGATTGGATCTAAGGAAGAAATTCTTTCCTGTTAGGTTGGTGAGGCACTCGAATGGGTTGCCCAAGGAGGTTGTGAGTGCTCCATTCCTGGCAGTGTTCAAGGCCAGGTTGGACAGAGACTTGGGTGGCATGGTTTAGTGTGAGGTGTCCCTGGTTATGGCAGGGGTGTTGGAACTAGATGATCTTAAGGTCCCTTCCAACCCTAACTATTCTATAATCCTATGATTCTATGATTCTTTCCCCCCAGATTTTGAGAAAAGTATCTTGCATTACCTATGGATGTTCTTGAATTAGCAAGCTGTGTGTGGGGTGCAGGGCAGGTGTAGTTTCAGACTTCACCATAGACTGAAATACAGCAACCTTCCCAGAACTGTTCTGTTCACTCAGGAGTTAGCTGGTACAGCCTGAATCTTGTCTCTACTCTTGCTTGGGTATGCAGAGAGCTGCAGTCTGCTTTCCTAACTTCAGGTAAGGACACTTCTCTTGAATTGTTTATGTGTGATACTGATATGTGGCTCCTGAGGAGTCTTCATGCAGCAGGCACAAATTCACCCTCAAGCTTGTTTGCAGCTTGCTGATTTTGACTCTCACAGAATGTTAGGCCTGATGGTGGCTGCTCTTAATAGGGTGCTGGCTGTTATGAAGGACCTCCAGAAGCTCAAGTCTGCATACCCTGCGTATCGTGTCTCCAACTTGCAGTTTTAAGGACATAAAATATTTGTGCTGTTTCCTTCTCTGACCAGCAACATAGCTGACGTAGAGGTTTCAAATGGCTTAATATTCATCAGAGCCTCAACCTGCTTTCATTTTTCAAAAAGCTCCAATAAATTTCAGATTTTGGACTAGAAAACAACCATTTAGATGATTAGCCAATAACTAACAGTATGGAATGATTTATGCAGACGTAGTTGCAACATTTCTGCTGAAGTGCTCTAAAATGTGACCTGGCCGCCAAGGAAAGTCTTTAATCAATTCACAAATCACATGGTTTGATGTGGTGGTTAAATCCTTATCTGAGCACTTGGGAGCTGACAGCCCTGCATCTGCTGCAGGCTGAGGGCTGTTCTGACAGCTATCCTGTAAGGGGTACTGAGTATTTATGTAAAGATATATTTTAATAATATAAGCATGCAGTCCGTGGTATTTCAGATGTTGATTTTCTCCAACTGGGGACATTCAGAGAGGGAAAAAAGTGACTGCTTTACAGAAGAAAGGGATTTCCATGGATTGATGGCATCTTCTCACAACATTCTGCTGTCACCATTTCCCTTCTGCATTTGTAGTCCCCAGCAGTACCATGCTTGAAGGCATAATGAGAACAGAGCACCAATGTCAACCCTTCAGTTGTTAAAAATTTGTAATTTCATCCCCAAAAGGTGTTTTCTTATGAGAAATGAGAAAGGCAGCACTTCCCCTCTCTTGCCTCCCTGAAGCTGAACACTTTAGCTATGAAGGCATTCCTTGCTGGAATAATCAGCTTTGTTTTAATTAAAACTGATTTAGTGCTTGTGAAAGCTGCTGGGATTATGGTACTAGAGGAAAATGACTAGTTTTGCCTAGCAATAAACTTATGTGAGAGGTAGCTGTTGCTACTGTTCTTTAACTCAGTTCCAAACAAAAACCCCAAATGAAATGTACTGTTACTGGTAATTGAGAGAAAATTGTTGTGAGTTTATTAATCTATAGAAACAGCCAGTTTTCTTTCTGTGTAAATATATTCTGAGGCAAATTAATAGCCACCTTTCAGAGACTAGTTGGAAAAATGTAAGCTGTGATTCAGGAGTTATTATTTCAGTTTTCTGTGGTGGCAGTTTAACTGTGAATCAGTGGGCAAAAGTATGTGAAGGCATCTGAAGACATGGCTTGTTTCGTATAGGGGAAAGATACGTTGTGTTCTACAGCTTGAATATAGCTATCTTTCTATATGTACAGCATAAATACTACAGCCAGAGTGGTTCAAAATTTTAAAGTGTAGGCAAGGAATGTCTTTATTGCTTTTTACCAATTTTCTGTAACATGAAAATATTCTGTGTCTGCCAGTTCATTTTAATGAGGTTTTGCTGCAATTGCAAGTGAAATCTCCCTCTATCACCAAATCTGATTTATGTATGACAGTGGAGTGTGTGAGTTGCAGGTCAAACAGTAAATATTCTACCTGCAGCTAGGATGGTGTTGTGTTTGTGGCATTATCTCTTTGTCTCCACACTATGTTTTCTGAGCATTTGTTTTAATTTCTGATGTTAATGTAGATTTTCAGGGCAACTTTAAGTTAGAAATCTTTCTGCTTCGGTTTCCCAGGTTTTAAATCTAGAGAATGTTTCCATATGTTAGAGGGTGTCAGGACACCGAAGTTCATATTTGTTAGTGTTACAAGAGAAATAAGTGACAGTGAGAAAATTCCAGATTTATTGAGATCACGCTGTGGAAACACTAACAGGATAAAATCAATCATGGCAGTTGCTATTGTCATTTAATTTTTAACAATGAAGTTTAAAATTAAAAAAATTGGAATGCACAAAGAAAAAGCATAATATGTATACATCATATAGTGGTTGTTTAATGTTCCTGTGAATGCTTACAGAATTTGAATTGTCTCCTGCTTCCACTGGTAAGTCCTAAATAGGGAAACTGTTCATGATGGCAGTGGCTATAAATAAGATTTATTTCTGGTTGTATTGTAATCAGAAAATAACAACATATTAAAATGTCAAGGCTGAATACTGGAGTGGCAGATTTTCTTTAAACTTTAAAGGAAAGGTTCTAATACTGTGAGATACATTAGAGTTTGTACTGTGCAGATCATATCCTGTTTCATAATTTAGTTTGCTATTGGAAGGTTGTTATGCTTTTAGGCATCAGCTGTACCTAAGCACATTGTGCCTCCAAGTTTAAAGGAAAGTTGAGGGTTTATGGGGGAGGAAAACAAGCAACAACAAACCAAATCTCATCACAGTTACTAATAAGGTGTATTGTTCATCCCTCCCCACCCAGTGAGAATGCTGTGTATGATTTCTCTTGTAAGTGATTTGTATTTCTAACTGTTTTATCAGAGCAGTCATTCTGCTGATGAAACTATGTGGAGTTCCAGTGAAGGCAGCTCTAAGATGTTCGGGTTTGCTCCCAGCACTTGGAGCTAACCATCTCCCCAGATTTATTACCTATTTTTCAATGCTCTTATTCACTCTCTTTTGATCCCAGAGTACTGACCTAGTTGAAGTCTTGATCCTCAGCACTTCAGGTATTCTGTATGTCTTGTTCAGTTTGTTCTGTATGGATGACAGCTGACAAGTAAACTTATCAGGAGCAACCTTCATTGATGATGCCAGTGGTAGGATACTGATACTGCTCAGCCAAGCTTTGTCAGTGCTTAGACATGCCTCTGGAAAGCTTAACCTCTTGACATCAGATTGACTCCACAGTTAAGTGAATGCTGCAGTGCCCATCTTTTTTGCAAAAACTTATCCTAGTAACAATTCAAAACATAACGTGATGTATTTTGTCTGCATGAGGGAAGACTGTCTGTGCAAGCAGGTAGAAGATGTAGAGAAAAGAAGGCATAGAAGAGAGATTATAGGGGTATGGAAGAGATGAGTTCGTAAATGCTATGATTAATCCCAGTTTAAATGACTGAAGAATACAGTGGGTTTGCATTCTCATTAAGTTTTTCTGAGTATTTCTACTGCAAGTTGTCATTGAGCTCATATATTCTGAATCTATCTTCAGAAGACAAAATGCTGTCACAGTATTCTGTGTATCTCCTTTTGCCTCAAGACTGTTTATTTGAGAAACCTCATGTAAGGAATGATAACAATAACATTCCTGTCTTCCAGATTATCAAATCTTGTCATGCAAAGATCAAGTCGTGCATGAGCCAACTTTGGTTCTCTTTAATTTACAGTACTTAGAAACAATTCAAGTGTCTGTTGATGACTCAGTCTCATCCCTGAATATTCTCAGTATCTGAAATAGTTATTGCTGGGGAACCTTGAGGATTTTTCTTTCAGTAGCAGTCATGTCTGTGGTAGAGATAACTTCAGAATAATTTGCAAGACTGTGGTGTCTTATGCCTATTCTATTAGTGATAAACTTTTAAAACTAAACATATGAAAACTTCCAGGGACAATTCATACTTTGTAAAGTTACTAAATTAAGCTTTGCTTTGCCCAATAGTCTTGATTTTCAAAAGATTTCTGAAAGCTAGACTTGTAAATAAGCAGACATTCTAAATCTAGTTACCATATTATATTTTTCAACAGTTTTATGTACTCTTAAGCCGATAGAGCTATTGCCTATGTTTTATCCTGGAAAAAAAATGCACCGAAGCACTGTATTTTTTTGTAAACAAATTAAAATAGTAATTTCCTTCATTTGAAACAACCGAAAGTAGAAATCATTTTGATGCAACTCTGACTGCTTGATAAAGTTATCCAGTGAAACATCAAACATTTTAAGGGAGTTTTTAGAACTGAAAACACTGGATAGTCATAGATTTAAAATTGTGCATTATGCAAAGTTTTTAGAGTTCATTAAGCACACTTGAGCTTTCCAGCAAAGGCAACGATAATGAGAAAAGAATCCTCAGGTAGAGATACTTAAGCACCATTAGCAAGCCCAGGCTTACACTGTAGCAGTTCTTAATCCGGTGTTGTTATTTTCACTTTTGTGGCCCAAACTGACTATTTTTCTATTCACTAGATTATTTTTTTTTTTTAATATGCCTTATTGTAGCACATGTAAGTGTAAAAGTCACTCTTTGAGACTTCAGTAGATATTAGTAGTGGTAGTGTTACTTTCCTTCAAGATTTTATCTAGTAATTTTGTAGAAATTGCCTAACCAAGGAATAGTGTGGAACTCTGGGAACAGGACACAAGGATTCCCCATCTACAAATATATTTGTAGGGATTGCTCACGTTGTTCTTGATTCGATGATATATAGACAGCCTCTCTGTTAGAATAGCCATGAACATTTTGTTATCAAGGGCTTAAAAAAAAATCCATGTGCAAATGTATAGTATAACTGTGTAACTGAGACTAACTGAAACTGACAGCAGCTTTTTGGTATAAAAACTTATTAAGCTTCTGTTTCTCAGAACAAAACAGACATCTGATGGTCAAAAGCCACTTCATGTATTTTCCTTAACTTCTATCAGGCTTTTCAGTGTTTTAGCAGAGGGAGGACCAGGTGCTAATTTAAAACCCTTTAAAGTTTTTTTCCATGTCACTGTGATGATAAAACTGTAGAAATATCAAAGCCTGTCACATATCAAGCAATTAAGATAGCAAATTGCCATGAGATGTTTGTAACAGGAAATTTTAGTACCTCAGCTGTTGTAATGCATAGATACTATAATCTGTGCCCTCTTACCTGCTATAAAGGTAGGACCTAGCATTTGAATATGTTCTGAGCCAGGTATAAACCGAGTTTTAAAGTTCAAATTTGCATATTGTTTTACATACGTTTTTGAGGAAGATTATCAGGAGGGGCAGACACTGGAACTTAAAGTGCCAGAAGCTTTTCTCCATGTGACTTTGCACCCATTCCCATGATAATTGTCAATAAATCAATGTTGAGGTGTTCACTGAGTATCTCATAGATTTTGTTGTGTGTTTCACTGTAAAGGCATAAAAAGAAAAAGCTGTAAAAGTGATCTATCAAAACCTAAGGGTTTTAAATGGAAAATGGAAGTGGACAGATGTAGCAGAGCCAGTACAGAAGACCAGGTAAGCAGGTTTGCAAAGCATTGCTTACCTTGGTTCAAAGAAAAGGAAATCATACTTAATCAAAGAAGAGCAAGGAGAAGGACAAAGGACCAATTCCTTGGCTAGTTCTAATTCTCTGCAGCTGAAAGATCAAGTGATATTGGACACTGTTACAGATAGAAATTTGTCATGTGTTTAAGTTTCCAGGTTTTATCATTTTCTCCCTGTTCCCAAAAGACATTTCATTATGAATGCATTTTCCTCTTCCTAAAACACACTAGCATGCTTTCTTAATAAAACTGAGGTGTGATATTTGACTGCAGTTTTGGATAACCACCTCCATTTGCTTGAGAGAGTTTGCCGTGATATATAGTGGTATATCCTGTATATTGTTATCCTATCCTATTGTACCCTGAAAATACATGACTTTTGTGACTTCAGAGCCCTGGAGTCCTGGGAAAGAAAAGTGCATCAAGTAAAATGAGCCCCAGTTCATGTGTATACTTGGGGGTTGGGTAGCGAATACTTGAGAACATGGGATGTAAAACAAGAAGTGCCTGACAATTCAAAATCAATTTACTCAAAAAATTGATCCAGAATATTTTCTTTAACAAGTAAAGCAAGTCAGGGTGTTGACCAGTGTCTACTAGAAGAATATGCTGCTTTGGGGAAGAGGAATTTCCTCAAAAATCCAGTCTACTATGTAAGGGAAGACTGTATTGCCTTCGTTCCCCCTCCTATCCTCTTGTTTTCAGAAATGAAGAGTTTCAAGTGGAATGGCTACAGGCTCAAAACAGATGAGGGGTTTTGTATGACATTTGAGGTGTGAAATTCTTTGCAAAAGGGTTATGTGACTGCTGAAAGATTTGTGGGTTGTAAGGTTGATTTATAAGGTTGTGAAAAACAAGTGTACTTTTTAATAATAATAAATAAATAAAATGGAAATGAGCTGTTTAGATTATAGGAAATCCTCTAAGTCATAGCATGCCTGAAGTGACTCAGTGTTTATTTAAAAAAAAGAAACAAATCTATACTTAGCAGCAAGTTGATTAAAACAAATAAAAATCTGGCTGGTTGCACAACTCCAAGTGTGTGGTCATTTAGGTAAAAATAAGATAACTGTAAATAACATGTAAACAACATAAATCTGAGCAGGTAGCATATGTTTGGTGGTTCGAAGTGATTGACTTTCCAAAACAATTGTCAGGTAAATTACTTGAAGTGATGCACTTTAAATAAAACATAGAACTGTAATCAGGAGTTGCTTAAAACGTATTTCTAGAATGTCCGAAAGCTGCAATCAAGATAAATGGCAGTTATAGCTGCAATATTAACCTGTCTTTAAGATGTGAAAGGAAGTCTAAAGATATAACAAATAACATGACAAAGTGCTGCAGAACTGCAAGGAAAACAAATTGATAGATGATTCTAAGACAACAGAGCTATGGACCATAAGAAAGGATGAATTAAGAATAATCAAGATTCTAACAAAAGGCATTGAGCCACTATGAGATGGATGTGATAAAACTACGGTAGACCAGGATTTTTCTACTCAGGGGAGAAAAACTAATGTAATCGTGAAATGAATACATTTTGACTTGGTTTAAGGAAGAACTGCAAAGGATAATGAGCAGCTACTAAACCTGGATATCTTAAAATCAGCTCAGAGTTTTAAAATCAGCTTTAAAGCTTTCTGGATCATCAGTTTTGATTTTCAGTAAGTCTTGCAACAGAAGAAATCTCATATGAGTGCAAGAAAGACTATTTTCTTTAAATAGTTTAAAAAAGGGTAAATGGAATGATGTAGATATTTAAAATCTGTTATTACCAGGTTATGACCAGGAAGTGGACCCATTTTGTCAAATATCTGGGTAGCTGTGAGATCAAAGTGGTTGCTTTTTAGTTTTCTTTCAAGAAACGGAGTAAAACAAGATGATTGAATTCTAATTACGTTTCAGTAGAAATATTACGCAAATATTTCATAGGATTTTATTTTCTTCATTTGAATAAAAAAATCACAATATAGTATTTTATGGAAATTTCAACCACATATCTGCTAAGTGGAAAAAAGTTTCTTTCCTGAACTAGGACAAAACTGTAGAAATAGATTTGGATGACTGATTTTGATTCATATCTAAACTCCTCCTGAAATTCACAAAGGAGACTTGTGCTTCACACTTAGTGTCATCTTTATTTTGAACAGACAAATACATTTAAAATGCTATATATGATCTCCTGGGATTTCAGTGTTTCTATTCATCTGAGTTGCTCTCTACTAACAGAAATCCCTGCATGTTTGTGTTCTGAATTTGTTTCTTCCTTCACTCCTTTCCATAATCTCTGTGAAAATATGTGTATTCTCTCTTTAAAAAAAACAAACCAACCAAACGAAATCTACTCAAACAACAAGCTAGAAAACATGAAACCACCAAAAACCCTAACCAACCAAGGAAACCCCCAAAACCCCAGCATCCCCCCCCCCCCCCATCTAAGCAAAAAAACCCNGCTGAGCCAGGGCTTACTCCCATTGCCCAGCACCTCCCTGCGATCTCCATCCCCTCGCAGCAGCTCCGAGGCAGGGTGCAGAGACCCCCCCCCCCCCCCCCCCCCCCAATCTAAGCAAACAAAAAAACCCTCAAACCAACAAAACTCAATAAACATCCCAAAACATGGAGTAGTTGGAGAATTTATTACTGGTCCACAATTTACAGCTGCTATAGCTATACCATTGCAGTTAATCTGCAAACAGTATTAATGCACATCATTTTTTTTCATGTGAGCTTTTCCCAGTTATTTTCCTTTTCTTCCATTAGTTAAAAAACAGTTAAATTTCATTAGTTACCTGGTGAATTACCAAGAGACTCCCTTTAAGAATTTGGGTAAAAATCAAGGTATAATTCATACCCGCACCCCTAGATACCTAATACTTTCAAGATATAGCCTCATGTATGTCAAGCTGTAAGCCCCAAAGCTGGCACACTTTGTAACACTTTGCTCAAGAATCCAATCTATAGTCAACTTGCAGTGGTACAGGCATACACATTGCATAGAAATGTAGCCCTGCTGAACCCCTGTTGCAGGAACTTCACTTGTCTTTTAGAGCTTGTGTGAAGACATGAATGATGCTTAGTTTAGCATAAAAGATACTTTGCAGTCTCAGTGGGTAATGGAGAGAAAGGAGAAATGGCAATTTCTTTGGGAAGCATGGAGAAGGATGGGAACTACTGTGGAGAAAAATAATAGGTTTTCACTGATGAATAATATGCCCATACTACAGTGATTTGAATATATATTACTGCATTTTGAATAGTTGTACAACTTGTACTACAGCTGATCAACTATCTTTTTCTTACTTCTCAAACTGTGTTTTAAGTTAGAATACTGAGATAGCTATACTTCTCTCCACATGTGAACCAAGTACAGTAGAAATCCAATAGTACAGGGAGACAGTGAAAAGTCACATCCTATCACCTTTGATGAATATTAAATATGCAGTTTTGAAAACTATTTGCAGATCAAAACACTTCCTTAAACTACAACTAATGTAATAATTTGCTTTATCAACCTCTAATTTCAACAGAAATGTTTGCTACCATTTTTTGACCTTCGATTAGCATCTCTTATTATGTAAATGGGAGAAGGCCCTGGAAAAAGCTGGCTATGCTCTGCTCTGCATTTACATAAAGATTTACTTTCCTAAAATGGGCAGTTAAACAGTTCTACAATTTCACTTGTTATGGCCGCCTTTTTATTTAATTCAAAGGTAAGAGGAGTTAAGTGTTTTGTTCTTATAAGATTCTCTTTAAACATTACCTCTGTAATTTTCAGGGAATTATAACCTGCAGACTTTAAACATCTCTTCTGAAAACAAAGCTAGGAGGGTTCTTATATACGACAGAAGAGAATGGGTAGAATGCTCACAGTATCCACATTAATAGTTGTTGTGGTACAGGCAAAGATTAATTTTTTTTGAGTTAGTAAAACATTCTTAACGAATGAATGCCTGCAGAAGACGTCACTAAAAGAAAAAACTATATGAGTTTTCATTTTTGAAGAAAAAATATGAAATCTAATCTCTCTGAAATTTCTCAGGGAATACTTTATAAAAGATGTTTTGTATGCAGAGAGATTACATGTCAGAAATGCAAAATGGAGTACAAAATAAGCTAAATTATGGTGGACATCCTAAATGTAGAAAATAATATATAATGCATGATACTTTAAATCTCATTAAAAACAGAAGCATGTGTAATTTCCTAGCAACCAAACCTCCAGAGTCTCCCTGGAAAGATGTTCCCTCTCTAAGGGCTCTCTTGTATAAATGAAGCACATATGGAAAGTATATCAGTGTTCCCTGTGTGCAGAATATTTCAGTATTCTCAAAAGCCTCATATATGATTGCATAATTTCCTAATCTGATATAATCAACATGAAAATTTAACATTAAATTAATGTTCAAGGTCTAATTTTAGCCAACAAGATCCGTGACAAATACACATAAAGCTGGTACTTCAGCCTTAATTTCCCTTTTGCTCTATAAGAAAGGCCGGGTCCCAATATGGCTTTAGGGAGCTCTGTGCTGATTGAGATGCCATCTCCTGGCTGAGTCATAAAAGCAACTTGCAGACTTATTGTGGTTATTCAAGATGCTATAGTGACTGTTTCCTGGCCCCAATCCAACCCTGGTAATTATAGTTAGATTTTGTAATTTCTCTTTCCACTTCCATCTCAATAGGGTATTCTTCCTTGCCGCCTGTCCTAGACTGCTGTGTCGTGTTAATGTGGGCTGTTAAACAGCTGCTGTGTTTCTCATTGCAAGTGGCTGCATTTCAGTGGTAGGTAAATGACTATATCATACAGTGCCTTGAGACTTTGCAGGATAAAGGACACTTACTGTTTTTATTTTACCACTTGGTGCCTAAGTTTTATTTGGATCTTGCCTGGTAGGTATTTCAGTGTGACATATGCATGTGTTTCGAAGACTAAGAACAACAAACAGGGCAAGCCAAAGAAGAAATAACCACCATGATTCTTAAGGTCCCAAGTGCCGAGACTATTATTTAAGACTCTCTATATAGATATCTGTTTTTTTTTTTTAAATTGGATCTGCAATCCTAATCAATGGAATGTAAAACAAAATTCTGCATATAGATTTCTATTGTGAAAATAATGAGTTTCTTTGCATGGCCTGCACCCATTTTACTTACCAGCTCCAAAAATGACATATTCAGAACAGAACTTTTTTTTTAAGGCAAACACTGTTTATAAATGTGGTTGTTTTGTGATTTTTTTCTTTTTTTTTTTCCTTTTTTTTTTTTTAAGCCTTGAAAAAATAAAATCTGAAAATGAACAGATAATAAATTTCATGTTATATTTAAGTTTTATGTAATAAAGTCTGAGTCCAATATCAGCAAAAATAATCATGAATGCATTCCCAGCATGGGGCATTTCTGCCGAAGTACTAATGGCTGCTCAAGTCATGATGCAAAATCAGTGGAAAGGAGTAAATTCTCTCCTTCATAAACACATGAGATTTTACTGGCATTCTGTTTGCTCCCTTAGCCATCACACAATGTTACTGCTACTGCATTGGACACTTCTGTGACACTTACCAGGCTCATGGGACCTTTAAAAATGATATGAGGGCAATGGGACTATTAAGATTTTGTCAGAATGCGTTATTGTCTTTGCAGATAGTATAAAACCATGTATTCTGTGTGTGAAGATCCCTTTCTGAAGATAAATGACTCATGTTTTTGTTACAATAACAAAACAAACCTATATAACTGGAAGCTGACATGTAAATTGTCACATCCAGGTTCTTGTAATTATAAACCTGAAATTTTGTTTTATCTGTTGGTGCTGATTGAAAGGAACATTTTAGCTGACAAATGCTTTTTTTTCCTAAAGGCAACTAATTCGCACTAACAACAAGTATGTGGCATCATTCTTCACTTTGATATGAGTTAAAATGGCCAAACTAGAAGCTCGTAGAAGTCCAGCTAACGCTAGGGTGACGACTAACCTTTAGCATCGCAATCCATTCAGACCAGAGCATGACGTTCATTTTGTCTTTAAACCTTTCCACTTGCAACAAACAGCTATTCTTTAAGAACATAGCCTTCAGCTGTTTTTGAATCAGAAACTACAATTGTCTCATTAGTACCAACAATGAATTTTTGTTCTGTCAGTTCCTATCTTTAGCATACATTTTGGCAGGTCTTTGTTGTAAGTGTATGTCTTACATATTTATCTCACTCTTTCACTAAATGCACTTAAAAAGTTTTATTTGGCTTATGGATGTCTACCCTTGATGTTAGTGTAATGTCCATACATCTAATTGATAAGTTATAATGCATTTTTTGGTAACTTTAACCAGTCATTTAAAATAAATAAGATCATAATTATCAGTTTCCATTTACCCATTTATTAAATAACAATGTTCACACTGAGCAGTTTGATTTTGTGTTACAATAAGGCAGTCTCTACATGATGACAGATGGTGTTTCATTTTGCAGACACTGTGCTAAAGTGCTGTGAGTTGTGATGTGTTTGATTTTATTAGAGATCAGATTTAACACATGCATGCTATATAACTGCAATAGCATTCCCATTTCTCATCTGTAGGAGAAAATGAAACTGTGATGAAATGTAATATACTCACCCTCAGGCAGAACTAGTGGGATTGGGAATTGCAACATAATAAATCTAATGGATATTGCACTACAGGACACTAGAAATTTACTGTTATTATGTTCAGAGAAGGAACTTGGTTTTTGTAAAACTCACTTTTATTTCACTGGCATCGGTGCATTTTCACATTATTTAACCATTATATCCCAACAGTTTGTTACATTGAAAACGTAATGTAAGTGCAGAGGAAAGAGTAGAACTCAAAAGGGAGAATACAAATTCTGAATAAGAAAATGCCTGAAATTATTAAATGCAAATTACTGCCTGACAAAACAGTTATAGTTAATAATGTCTTCTAGTGATATGAATTTTTAAGCTCCATTTATCATTTATAACAATAGACCATTAAATATAAAAATTGCATATCCATGCAAATTAAAATTCCAGATTTATTTAATCAAAACCCTTTTGTACTTGAGCTCTGATGAAGTTTAACAGGTATCAAGATGATTATTATTGCTACGTGACCCTCTAATAAGTTGTTCTTTAAATGGTTATGTTTGTACTGACAGTCAGAAGGCATTCCGCTTGATCTCGTCTAGCACATCTGTCAAAAAGGCTTTCCTAGGGCACACCACTTTATGTATACCTAATATGTTCCAAAGAATCAGTGATGCTAATTAGAAGTGCATCATGGTAATTACATCAAGAAAAAGTAAGAGGTGTTATAGTTTAATCATAAGCTAATAGATTTGGCATGTTTAACAGTGTATTGAGCAAGTCCTTTTCTCGCAGTGCAAAGCACATATTCTGGTTGCTCAGGGTTGGACCTGTTTGCCCACACAAAACTCAACATACTGTTCTAAAACATGAATACACAGGATATTCGATCTGACTTTTACGTCCCAGTTGAAAAGTCACATTTTCATAAGCCTTTACCCAAAGTGCAGCTCAAGCATTTAGTTTTTCAAGATGATACCAGTGCTGTTAACTAGAAATGGTCTAAATGAACTGAAAGAAGAACATAATTTTTTTCATACCTTTGAATCATTAATTTCTTATGAAATGCAATACTTGCTCTGTATTTCAAATAAACTCTGCTTTTAGATTTCAGAATCTTAGAGCTTGTGTCCTGATTGAAATACCGGTACTTGTCCTAAAAGAACTCACTTAGAGGACTGCATTTAGCTCCCTGTCCCTTGAGAATCAGCAGAATGCATCTACTGTGGAAAGTAAAGCCAAAGCTTTCAATAGCAGCTATTAATTTGGGATACTTATTATATTAAGTAGTGTTTAGACCTTTTATTAGGTTTACCTTTGGTTTGTTAGTCTTAACATTCTTGATGTAAACATGACTTGTGAAGTGAAGCTGTCAATGACAAGTGAATTTTTTGGGGCTTGATTGCTTAGACTTCTTAATAGTGGGGAACATTGAACAGCCCTTTTGTGGAAAAGGTAATAAATCACATCAGATTTAAAATAAGTATCACACAGCCAAGTAGAAAGAGCTAACATAATGGGAACTAGGAATGCTATAGGAATGCTTATGGTAACTGAAATGGTGCAGAGCATGCCAAGGTAGTAGCTTCCCTTTTGGATCACAAGATGATACCGCTTCACATGATGCTGGTGTTCTGTATGTTTACTTCTTACACAATGTTGTCCCCATACACTTGTTTATGGCTCCTAGATGCTGTGGTGTTGAGGTTGTTTTAATTTTGATAGGCTGTTGTCATTTATGAAATGTTAGGTTCTGTTAATCTTTTGCTTTCCATTACTCCATTTAAGGAAAATACTTAGCATAAAACACTTTTATAGTTTGACAATTAAAGATAAAAGCTATTTTCAGGTTTAGTACACTTTAGCATTGTTATAAAATTGTCTGCCAATGTACTCTTGAAAATATATATATCAATATTTTCCCAAATCTAAATTCACTGTAAAATACGTGAAACATTTCTACTGTTTGCAAATTGTAAATGCAGGTAATATGCTCTTGAAGGGTCAGTCCATAGGGTTTTGTTAATTTTATGTTTCTGCTCTAAAAGGAAATAATGAAAGCAGTTTCAAAAAAGTTAGATGTGTAAAAGAATTATATATTGATAATGAATTATAGAACATTCTCTTAATCACTGCTTTACTTTTTTAACCATAGTATGGTAATCTCTCTGTCAGTACATCTGCTTTGGTTGTATGAGAGGAAACAATGACAGTAAATCACATATATACCCATGAATTAATTCATAGTCCTACAAGATGCTCATTTTTTTTTCTGTCAGGTACACTCTGAGTATAGTTTGTGATACACTTTGTTGAAAGAAGCTCAATTATAATGTTAAATTGTTTGTTTGATCAGCAGTTCAAAATGTTAAGTGCCCCAGAACGCTGGCAGTTAAAATGTCGTGTTGTTAACTGCTGCTGAAATGGCGATGACAAAAATTTGGGCAATGTCAAGGAAATGAAGCAGGACCACACCCAGATCTTAAAATCAGTTTGGATTCTATCCCCATTTATAACTGATAGTCTTGGTATATAGATCGATTTAAAGATGAAAGTTAAAAAATATAGGAAAAATGCTATCTTCAGTTTCAAACTCAAATTGCAGCTCAGGTGACTTGTTTTTCTGAGCTTTCAGCTATTGCCAGGCAACTAGCAATGCAGCTCTCCCACTGTAAATCCCCAGGGTAGACAGGCAAGCCTGGTAGAATTTACTATTTGTTCTGTGACTCTTACTTACAGATACCAAGTCTGACTTGTGCTTATTGTTCTTCTAGACAATGTTAAGTGGGGGTCTCAGTCTCAGGATTACTTAGGTATGAGCACTGATGTCTCTTTTTATTTTGTTGTTTTGGTTTTCTGGTTGTTTTCTTTACCTCCTTTCTTCTATGGCAAGTCCAGAGAGCACCCTACCAGCTTCTCTTCCATCACTTTTCCGTGATTCTGCTTGCAGCTAATTATGTATAGGTATTATGATGGCTAATGCAAAATTCATGTTGTCATTGCAAGGTGACAAGTACTTAAAGAACTTTTCTTTCACATCATGTTGGCAACAACCCACAACTGAAAAGGTGGAAGTGTATGAAGCTTGATGAGTTTCATAGAGATCCACAGTGCCAGCCTCACTTCAAACTAGTGCATGATGGAAGAATTTAAGGACATAACCGTGTTGTGGCAATATGCGGATGTCGGTCTCGAGGTTTAAGAAGGAGATTTGTAAAAGCGAAGCATCAGGAACATTTTTGGGTAGATGACATAGGGGCCTTGACTGTAAGGTCTGAAGTTTTGTGATTTCTTTACTTTTTTTACTTATATTTCTAATATGAAAATTAACTACAACAATCAGTGATTTCTTCCAGCTTTGCTGGGTATTTAACTTCTTCCTCCCCACCCTCCCTTAGGTCTGGAGGAGCTAAAGCATGATCAGATTAATAAGATCTCTGGCTATTAAACACAGGGTATGGCTTGAAGTGGCTTCTGACATCACAGGGTGTCTCATTTCAAATACCTGTGTCAGTGTCATGTGTTACTACTCATAAGGGTACCTTCTTATTCTTTCTGTCATCCAGTGGCTTTTGTGACCTGAAATAAATATCTCTGAAGATGCTATTTTAGATACTCCATGTATCACACTCCTTTTAGTTTCCTTAACAATGTTATAGAAATTGAATTATTTAAAAAAGAGGGAGGGGTGGGGAGGGGGGGGAGGCTGGGGAAGGAAGGGAGATATTCAGTGGAACATCAGCTTTTGAGTCAAAGATCAATATATTATATCCTACGGTTATATTTTATCTTCAATAACCTATATTAAACTTTTTCAGTTGCTTCTTAAGAAAAAAAATATCTAGCATATAATTCACTGCTGGAGTTTGTTCTTTAATTTAATTAAACTTTATTGTTGCATTTTCTGCCCTCCATCCTCTCTCTCATTCAATATACTTCCCATTATCCTTTTCATTGAAATTACTTCCATCTTTTGTCAGAAACTCTCCCAACACTTCTTCAAAGGTGGAAAAATAAAAGATTTTTATCAGCTATTTTAAAATGTTTTCTGTGTTGCATTCATTGTATCAAGAGTCCCAGCAGTGACTGCAAACCAAAAAGCCTAGTAATGGTTATTATTGCCTATAGAGGACTGAGACTTGACAGGGAATCTGGGTAATGCCCTCACAATACCAAGCACTGATACTTTATTCCTTTTGTGTTTTGTACAGATCTCATCCCTACCACTGCATTCAAAAGAGATTCTCTGAAAAGGTGTCCTATTTATGAAGAAATAGGTAGCTTGTACTTGAGAGGATTTTTTTCTTGCCTTTTCCAACTTTTAATTGCAGGTGAAGTAAAAGCACTGTAAGTTGAATCCGATTTGCATGAAATGGCACAGGCATGCTGGTCATGGTAGCAACTGGGGTCTCTATATTAACATGAATGGCTACAGTGTTGAATCTTTACCAAGGTATTCATGGGAAAATACAAGAGCCCTCCAGTGGCCAAAATAATACCATAAAACTCAGTGGTGCTTAACCAAAGTCTGTCTAAGCTCTTGATAAGCTTATGGCACTTAAGCAGGCTGTGTGCTGTGACCTAAGTTTATCATACTGCTTCCCTTATCTTTCCTTGTTATCCATTGCTTTCTTTTTCATTTTTGTTCACCTGCTCTTCTCATCTTTTACTTAGCTTGATGCCTTTTTATAGAGTAAATCTTCTTTTCATTAGGTTTGTATTGTCCTTGCTGCACTAGGGCTGCAGTTCCTGTATCAGGACTCTCACTGCTCCTGTAATTTGAATTCTATAGTTATGTCATATCTTATTTTAGTGATATCAGAACTACGTGTTACTTGGATTGTACTGTAATGTTAGCTTTTCTGTCTTAAATTAGAGTAACACTCCCCTACTTCTGAAAAAGGTGATTTTAATTGTGGAACACATCTGTACAAAGTTGTCAGGTTATCTGAGTTTTGGCCTATAATTTGTGACCAAGAATGTGTCTTTCATTTTTTTCTAGAAGAAAATACTGCTGAAAGCATTATGTATATATGTATTAATATGTAGGTATGTGTTAATGTATGCTTAAATTAATAATGGGGAATAAGACCTGATGATAGAAAAAAAATGACTTAAATTTCTGGAAAGATTTGTATTGCAAAAATCAAATATTTACAATGGGAACTATCACAATAGCAAAAAGACAACTCTGTTCAGTTGTGGATTATTGCCTGTATAGCAGCATGTAATGAGAGGTTTAACTTGATAGAAATTGATTATGTACATGTATCAAATTTATGGTAAATTGAAAAATATTCCACTGATGTTTGCCTTTACAATATGGCTGGCTCAGATAGTGGCCCATGCTGAAATTATCATTCTCTTACCCCTTCCTGAAGTGAAAATGCACAGCAGGCAGGCAATATGGACTCTTTAAATGTCCAGAAGGCATCTGTGTTCTGAATAAGGCTTTAGTGTGTGGCCAACATGGAATTCTACATTTTCCTACATAGCTGCTGGAAGTCATTTCAAACCAAAAGAGAAGACACCTTTATCTTTGTCATTTAGGTAAAATATTTGATTTCTAAAAAGCATACCCAGGCACTTGATAAAAATATTGCTCAATAATAAGGAGCTTTCCCTACAGTACTTTACTGGAGGGAACTGTTACATAGCTGGTTTTTGCCTTTCAGCTATTCTCCATATGTAATATCTCCAGGAAAGCAATTGCATTTTTCGTTTAGCATATTTCACTCATTGTGACACACTGACGTTGTTCTCTGTAAATAAATCAATCAGGTAGAAAAGCTTTTTATTTAGCGTCAAGTTTGTAAAATCGTAGTGAATGTGTTAAATACAGTAAGAATCACAGGTGACCCATTTGGGAACACTATGCCTTATTCAAAACATTATAATCAAAGTTAATTTAAAAAGTGGCTAGATGCATTCATGTGCCTACTACTGTGAGTTGCAAAATGCTGGAAGGTTTGAGAACATACAAAACCATTCATACATTTTTATTATCTAATTGTCTTGTTCTTTGTTTTAAGGCAATCACCGAAACTGTTTTTAAGGCTTTAGTAGACTTTTGTCCTGATTTGATATGTCTGTTTTCACCAGTCAAATGGTAAACCTTTTTTTTCCATCTTGTTTTTAATGCTTTTTGAAAGATGGGATTTGTTAATCTCAACTAACAAAGCTGGGTTTCACAAACCTTGCTGTCTGCTGCAGTAGCTATTAAAACTGCTGATGTTTTGGCTTAAGGTTTTTTTTTAAAAAGAGCCTTTGCTTTTGCTCTGTTTTCCTCTGAACTTTTACTTTGCCACTGTAGACATTTATATCAGTTCTTTCCTTCCCGTTTTCTTTGTTAATAACTGTTTACCTAAAAACCTCAGTCTTATTCCTGTCAGGTATGACTTTGATTCCCTAATCCTGCATATGAAGGTATCTATGTTACAGTAGTCACAATATGTTGAAGTCCACACCAGTTGCAAAGTAGTATTCCTGTAAAACTTTCCTGATAGCTTTTATATATCAAGACAATTCAAAATAACTTACGGCAATTATGCCCTCATCTACCTTCCAGTCTGGGCAAAAAAGATCCTGTAAAAACTTCTGCTAAAAAAATCAGATAAGTGTACAGGAAGAGAGAATCTAGGGCTAGTCCTTAGCAACATTAATATACTTGTAGAATGTAAGAGAACAATTGCTAATTGTCCAGACTGCTTTTCACTTAGGTGTTACCTTGTATTATTACCCTGTGCTGGTGCAGAAGAGTCTGGATGGGTTATAGAAATATGGACTTACAGCTTTGGAACAGATTGTATCAGAGACTAATGCCAGACGTTTCAGAGTAAAACATAAATCCTACAAAAGGTTTGTTTTCTCCAAAATCCTAATAGTTGCTTCAGTAATGTTGAGATAAAATTACTTTGCAAAATTTACATGTGATAATCTATTGATGTAGTAACAGGACAAGACTGTTAACACTTTACATTATAATGTAAATTTGATTGAGCTGGGAATATAATTACTTTGCAGTATCTCTAGGAGTTGGAAGTGGAAGTCTTGGAGAAAGTTACCAGCAGCATTGTAGTTGACAAGGACATGGAAAGAAATGCAAAAGTGTTGCCCTTTATCTTAATTTCTTCATGGAAGCTACTGAAACTTTTTCTGCCATGACTGTAATTATCTCTTTGGCTGATTTTTATTTCCTATTTTACAGTAATCAGCTGAAGTAATTATTTAAATTGTGACAATTACTGTAGAATACTGTAGCATTCTTCTTCAGCTATATAATTGTGAAACCTTGTAAGTGCCAAATGTTCCCTATGATCAATGTGCCAGTCCTGTTTTCCACAACCTATTGATATCCAAAAGGAATTCCACTAGCAGAAAGTTGTGACAATTAATGTTTTGGGCTTTTTTCCCCAAAACCATGTTTGAATTTTAAAAATGTTTTGAAGCTTACTAATTTCAATGTTTTCCCTTATTGTTCTACAAGACCTGTGTGCTGAATAGTGATGTCTTGTTCAGATTTCTTTGTGCTATTATCTGTAGCCTTGTTTGAAAGTGTTTCATGTTGTCGTCCCAAATGTGTTAAAAAATATTAGTATTGTACAGCATTTAACTTCTGTGTCTGTGCATAAAGTGAAAATCAAGACAAAAGCAGGGAATTCCCCTGGCTCTCTAACTGCATTTGAATTTAATTTGCCCCTTATATCCTCTTTGTCTTCTCTATCTAAATTGCAAACCTTTTGGAATGGATTCTCCTACATACTTTGTAATGTGCCTTACACTGCTGTCAAATGACCCTTAGTCTTTTCAGTAATAAACAAGATTTATAATAACATTAATTTAAAGATAACCTGGAGACACAAAAGCCCTAATTATGCAAGGGGGGTGGTGGTCAGTTGAAAACCTATTATTTATTTATTTTTAAACCCATATAATTTCTGTGTAAAACAAAAGTGGCATTAGTTTCAGATAAGGATCTTCAATTGTATGTGAGTTTCAGGATCTGTTAGTAAAGAATTAGAAAGATAAAGGTAGACAAATAGCAATTGTGAAGTTGATTTCTCTTGGCAATGTCACATCAGTTCAGCTGAAAAGGTATCCAATACATCCTGTGAGGTAGCTAAAATAAGTGAAGTTTATATTCTTGAGACACAGAATAGGAAGAAGGAAGTCACTGAAAAAAAACCCCTGGTCTTTCGGTAAACTGTGAAAACTGAAACATCAGTTGTGTCTTACGAAAAGCCTCTTTGGGTGACAGTACTCTGTGGAATTTTGATCAAATCCACATCTCTTGTTTTCTTTTAACTGTATCTTACATTTTATGTAATACAAACTAAGGCAGCTTTATGAAACAGATCTGCCCTGTGCATCTTGATAAATGGATGCCTTTAGCAGTATCTAAATTCATTACTCATGCATGCATTTTTGTGGGGGTTTGTTTTGTGTAAGGTCATATTTGAGTTTAATAGTGTTAATTCTGAATTCACAAAACTAATAACTTTATACTTCTATTTCATATTACCCTACATTGCATCTTCTTTGCTTGAAATTTCATATCTGACATTCTTAATGCTAAAGTCAATTTTATTGATTCTTTGGATCTATTCTTCCATTGCATTTTTACTAGATGCATAAAGAGAGGGCAACTAATCTTAATATCTTGCATTCACAGCTCTGTTTAGCATGAAATTGGTAACTGATATATTAATTATAATGATCTGTTAAATATACTTTACCTACATGTTAATTATAGCAGACCATTCTCATTTATTTTTCTGGGTAGGCTATTAATTCAACCCAGATGGTACATTTTTTTCAAACTGTAATGCACAGTGTTAACGGAATAAATCATGTTGCCAAGATACAGGAGAGAAAATGTTATCACATTTGAATAGGTTTTAAAATGATATAACCATGAAAGAAACTTACCCTTTAATCAGGGAAGAAGCTTAGTTAGAACAGGGTCAGTAACCCAGGCCTGCTTTGTAAGACAGGAAGCATTACTTGGAAGTACATGTGTTCCAGAATATCAGACATTTTGAGAAAATACCTTTTTTAACTTGCCTAAATTGAGCAACCTAAAATACATGATGTAAGATAATTGTCTCAAAATATTGACTACTGTTAAAAACCTTGACACCCCTCAGCAGAAGAAATTAGAATGCCATGATTAATGTTTGCAATCCTGTTTAAAGGAATCTGCACTAACTGTAAATAATATGTAAAAATTCTTTCTCCCTCACCTTTAGTTAAATCAGATACCGATACAGGTTCCTTTGTCTTCCACCTTTCCCTTGTTAGTGTGCTCAATATGCAGTTCTCTGCTGGCTGTAAAGAGTAGGATTTTTACTTTGATGTGAAACACATTGTAGATGGCACATTACTTCCTGAATACCTCATTTTTAAAATCAGTCTCCCATCCTACACATTCACACATGCCTCCACCATGTTTACTTGCACATTATCTTGTGATTTTGCTTTTTACTCTCACTGAACATGTTCTAGAGACATAAACTGGATTATATTTGGTATTTCAAAGCCCACTACCTCATCTAGATGAACGAATAATGGTAATCCTTTACAAAATCAGATGCCACCTTTAGCTTCTTTCTTACCTTGTAGAATAGAAAGGTTTTAAATGATGGACATGGCATTTTCCATTACAAAAGCCTGGGTAACCTAGTTAGACTGAACGTGCACTCTAAGTATAGAGAAACAGACTGTTCTCATTTTCTTCCTCTAAGAAATGAATGGAATAATAATGCTTGGAAGTTTATTATCTGCTCATATCCACAAAGAAAATTATGATCTTGAGAAAAACTGAAACTTACTTATCAAAATGTTCTTGAAAACTAGGTGTATTTTCCAAAGCACTCTGATAATTTCAAATCCTCAGATTTATGCATTTTGGAAGTAGAAGAGTAAACCTTGTCTGTGTTTTCAGATGCAGCTCTGTATAAATCATACCTTTTTACTACCATGAAAATGATCAGTTCATAGGTTGTCTATCATGAGCCTTGAGTCTAGACTTTATAATCAGCTACCAAATTTCTTTACTTCTATTTTTTTTTTTAAATTTTGTATTACAAAGGGTATATTTTAAACTCTGAATCACAGTTACCAACCATGAGAGGTGGGACTGTTTGCTAATTGCGGTTAAGCATGCTGTTAATTGCTCTGCTTGCTCTGAGTCTAGACTCTGACAGTTCATCTCTTGAAATGATCTGTTTTATTAAAGGCAGGTAAAAGGAGATACTTGAGTCCCAGTCTTAGAGATTTAAAGGAATAGAAAAAGTAGTCCCAGGTTGTTTTGTAGACTTGAGAGAACTGTAAGAGTAATTTTCAGAATCTTTTTACCACTTCTGCTGTCTGGACAAAATGGGATGAAATTACCAAAATGTAACATTTACCGAGTACGATTCAGTCTCCCAGTCTCTATAGTTAAGTCATTGAGAGAAACAACTGAAAAATTTCCTAAGTTAGTGCTGGATTTGTAGAGCTACCAAAGGAACACTATTAACCCACAGCAGGACTTAGCATAATATACAGTCCTGTTGATACCCACACACAACTTATTGGGCCAAATTCTACTTCTTTTCTTCCTATAGAACAGCTGTGGGAAGACCTATGGGCTGAAATGGGCCCACTGGTATAGTGCTGGCCCTTGATTTGGAAGAAATGTGCCTAAAAGGAGAATGAAAAAACAATAAAGCCAAAATATAACCTAAAACATATAAGTTACAACTAGGAAATATTTCTAAACTAACTATCAATGAGAACTACAAAACCACTACACTGTTATGACTAGCTTTTAGCTAGGGAATGTAAAATCTTAAATGGCGCAGATAACGTCAATCTGAATTACCGTTTCCACAATGACACAGATGTTAGGATAAGGAAGCATAAATGGAAATTAAAGAGAAACAAATTCAGAACAGATGTCAGGAAGCATTTTTTTTTATGCCAAGAAGCACAAACGTGTGGAATGGCCTACCAGGCAAGGTTGTTAAGGCAAAAGCACAGGGGACATTCAAGAAGTGATCAGATGGCATCATAGGGGAATTGAGTAGTAAAAAAGGAAATGAGCATGCATAAGTGAAATGGTTTTAATTTAATCCCAAACAATGTCCATGTTCTTATGTTGTTAGTGCTTGCATCCTGCATATTTACCTTGGATAAACAGACAGAAGTCCTACACTTAAAAAAAAAAAATAAAAAAATTCAAATGCACAAGAGAGTCTCTTTCCAATAATAAAATTAAGACAAATTTAGATTCTTTCCTGTAATATCTTTAAAAATTGCATATGCAACAAAAATTTTTTTGAGGTACAAGTTCTCTCTGTGTTCCATATTGGTCATGTGTAGATGTTAGCTATGAGGTTGTATATGAACTTATGAATAACTTTAGAATATTTTTCTCTGGAATGGCATTTTCTTGATGTTGTCACTTTCTTTTTGAGATGTTTGCTCCCCTGAGCAATATTTTCACACAGTGCACAGGTGGAAAAGATTACATAGTTCATCTTATCTTTTGGGAAGAAGCAGATGTGTAATGCTCAAAGTCCCAGTCCCACAACACTTACTCGTATAACTTGGTGTTTTGCCTCCTCTATTAATTTCAATGGGGTTCTTCATGTGCATAGTTACATGTACAGTTGTTTGCAGGATAATGTTCAAAGGCTTCATGTGACTCTTGTGGGGCAGGCAGGTATCCTTCAAAATAAGGAATCATGGTTTCTGCTATAGACTTTATATTTCAGTGTAGAGAACTTTGAGCTTCAAGTGGAGGAAGCTACAGAAATTAGAGATCCCAAAAGCCAGATTCAGCTTCTGAATGTGGGAGTCAGTATTTTGCATCATCACTCCTTGCTGGGTTGAGTCCAAAGGCAAAAAAAAATAAAAATAAAAATATAAAAAAAAAAAAAGAAGAAAGAAGGATGAAAATAGAAAGCAGCTGTTACCTTAATGAGTGCTGACTGTAGTTCTGGAAGTTCTTATAATAGCATTGCTTGCAGCTTCTAGCATCAGCAGAATAAGCAAAATGCTTAATTTTATTATTACTGTCTTCATTTCTCTTCTGTTTCCCTGATGTTCTTACTGTGTGTGTTGTCCCACTTACTGTATAGCTGCTGCACCAGGATAATTGTTGAGAAGAGGGCTGTATAGGACACTAAGAGAAGTACTGGGCATCTCTAGGCACTTGGAACTAAAAATGTATCAGGATTTGTTCTTTTCATGCTAAATGCAAACTTGGCTTAGAAGTTTGTTTCTTGGATATAGAAGTTTGGCTTCTCTGCATAATAATTTCATTACAATTTCATGTAAATTTTTTTATTTTTCGTTTCAACACTGTAGGAAGTTCAACTGTAGGAAGATACAGAAACTAGAGATCCCAAAAGCCTCAAACAACTTTTGGGCTAAATACTCAAATCTGAATGTAGTAAATGGTGACAAAAAAGATAAGGGGAAGTATTTTGTAGGTTTCAGAGGACCGCATCATCACTGTGTAAATCCTCACAGCACTATTGAAAACGATGGCAATTGAAGTACATGACATTCTGTTGCTTTCCTGCTGGCTCGGTTGTGTCTTATTTTCTGTTGCAACATTACTGTTTGTGCTATCAGGATTTTAATTCTGCAGACATAGGAATGCATTGAACCCACCTGGTGAAGAATTTAGTTTATACCTTCCACTTTAGCTTAGCTTCTAGTCTTGTAAGTCCCTGACTTTTAAAAGTCATGAAAATGACTTTTAAAAGTAAATGATTCAATTAAACATCAATTTTATGTACCATTTACTTTAAGCTGTTATTAGATAATATTAGATCAATATAAATTCAAAACTCCTAATGTTGAAACAAATCATCACCTTGTCATTTAGGTGTAGACACAAAAAACTAAACAATACCATGTTAACTATCTATTGTAGGCTAAACATGCTGTCTAGGCTTATTTTGTCATTTAATATGCTTTTGACATAAAACTAGTTCACTCAGTCACATACTGAGAAATTCAATAGCAGAATGGACTTAGTGCTTTGCTAAAATCATATGTAAATCTCAGTCATATGCTGCGAATAGATTAAGAATGCAATAGAAAAAGGAAGTAGGAAAATAGAGTGATAGAGACATGAGTTACTTTTGAAGGTTCTAGAATTTTAATCATAACCTCATGTTGATATTCTTGTTTCCATAATGCTTGACAGACAGTTGCTGTTTTAAAATTGTATTTCTACTTTTTCTACTTTGAAATACAATGATAGCAACATTTTCTTAATTATGTTACTATCAGTTAATTAATGCTTGTACAATGTATACCAGGCGCAAAGTAGAAGAGAATGAAGACATGTCCCATGTCAAAGAGAATAGGCTGGGATTTTACAAATGAAGAGGTCTAATGGAGTCTAGCATTGGATCCCTTTGACTTTCAATGAGAACTTGATACCTGCTTTTACTAGCACACTTTGAAAATCTGCGTGAGGAGGCCAGTCCTGTGGCACGGCTCAGAATAGTAACATGACATCTGGTCTCCCTGGCTCGAAAGAGTGCTCTTCATGTAATTGGTAGGGATTTTACAAAACTAAACCACAAGACTAGATACATCAGAAATGAGATAAACTTATTAAAAGTACTGAATACAATTATCAACATACACCAAATTCTTTGATAGTTTTGTTGTGCCATCAGGTGCAAAAAAACCTTTATGTGAGATTTTTATAAAGTTTTAACCAAGATTTTCTGTTAATTAATTGTTGCACAAAAAAGCCCCTTATTGATTCTTTATTTCCCTTCTGCAGGTGAGACTCAAAGCGGGAACATTAAAACCTGTAAAATAACTCCTTGTTCAAGATGAAAGAAGTCTATTATTGTTGAGACAATGGGGACAATGGGCTAAACTTTTCTGAGCTGCAGCTTGCCAAAGACACATCCAAGGAAGATTTCAATGTACGTTTGAGAAACGGTATGTGTTTCCTATTCAATACACTCCTATTCATATACATGTATTCAATACTGTCTAGCTGGCATGTTAGGGGCAACCTCATTTTTATTTGTTTAAAAGTGTCCTCAATTCTATGCCAGTTCTATTTCCATGATTTTGATCACAAAAGAATATGTTCTTATATGAGCAGCATGATATTTTAAATAATGAAATATAATTCCATCAGCGCTGTATTCTCCTGTTATTTATTACTATGCTAAGTTATCTACAGCTGAAGACATCCAGTTTATAATGAGATATCTGATGATTTATTTTTTCAAAAAATATTAGCTTTATTATTTATTAATTCTAGCAGTATTCCTCCGTGTATACTCCATAAATATTAACATATCTGATGTCTTGTAAAGATACGATAAAAATTACATTGTGACTGATGTATGGGGAAGATTTGACACCTCATTTTTATGTAGTTGATATTCTATAGCTTATAGTTTCAAGAACCTCAATTAATTAAGAACTGTGTCAAAAACAAAATAGTGCTAGTGTAAGGATATTTGCAGACTTGCATTTGGACTAAAAACACTGTTTAGCCATGAACGTTATCACAGAGGCAGTAAAGTGGAAGTGTGTTCTATTCATTTGTGGAAGACAAACTTACAAAGTTCCTTTTAAATTATTGTATTTCTCAACAGATACCCACACAAAAGATTGAGGCCTATGTGAGGATAATGTGACATATCCTCACAGGAGATCTCAAGTTGTTCTCTTAATATTTATGCTGAACATTATTCTAAGTAATACCAAAACAGCACCACTGTCTACATTTACTGCTAAAAATAAGACAGATAACTCATCATGATGCTGTATAAATACAGCTGTTGTCTGAAACCCACAAAGACCATCTGGAATTTGAGGTTTACTAAGATTATTGTTCGAGGCTGGTTTATCTCAAAATGCCAAATCCCTTTTGTTTTTGCTGATGTAGTCTTTTGTAGAGTCTGATGCAGAGAAATTTCCTTTAAGCTTGTTACATATTTGGTCTGATTAAGAACATGACAATCACGTTTGTTTTGATATGTATGATTAAATACAGTACTGCCTCTGTGAGTGCCTGCAGGTTGTTTCATTGTCATTTCTTCCAGATTTTCTTTTCAGATGGAAGAATTCCTCTATTATAAACATTTGTAAATACATCATATTAACTCAGATCATGAAGACTCAGAAAAACTTGACGTTTTTAATTATAGGTAAGCCTGAAACATTGAAAGGGGCATTGTAGTGATTTGACAAATGCAAATTGAAAATAGAATTAAACATGACATAAATAATTTGTTATAAGTTGATCTTTTCTTTGTGTCTGTCAACAAACACCTAGTTTTTCCAAATAGCTTGATACGGGTAAGCCAGCTAAACGATCATGTTCTGCAGGCAGGAGAAGGCAGAGTTCCTAGTTACAAATGGTTGACTATGTGCAGGTGAAAAGCCCCAGTGGATAACTTGATAACAGGAGAACAACAGGAAAAAGGAGTAGCCTCATGGCTGCAGCTGAAGCACATTATGTCATATATTCTGTAAGGCCTTTCTTTATTTACTTTTCTAGGGAATATAAAGGGACTAGTAGCACTTTGGTTAGTTCTGCTTTTTATTTATGTGCAATATAGTAGTTCCAGATGTGTCTCAAGCCAGTGTGAAATCCATGGATTCAAGAAGACTTACTGGAAAACCTTAGCAGTAAACAGAATAAACAAGTCTAAGGCACTTTCATTGCATTTGTAAAGATTTATGCCAGTATGTTTGGTGTTGATTGTGTTTTTTCTTATCATATCTCTTCTGCTTTCATTAGAGAACAGGCTGTGACTTTGGTTTCTAGCCAGTACTTTTTGGCAGGACTGATACTGTAGAGAGGGTACAGCCATTACCCACATCTATGCACAGGGTAGGAAGGGGCCCTGACATTTGTACGCTAGATTGGAAAAAATGTGCTGAATTTGCTTGCTACAGTTGATATCAGCTCAACAAAGCTAAATGTATTCTTTGCATCTCAACATATTGTGACATCAGGATCCCAATGTTTCTCTATTGTTACCTGTAGGTAGTTACCTTAAAAAATTATTATTGTTTTATGTTACATAATATGAGGGAGGCATTCAGCAGTTCCTTAAAATTGTGGAATGGAAAATAGTTAGGATATGTTATGTATTTATCACTACAAAAGATAAAAGAATCTGAGCAGCATACACACATACAGTGTACATAAACATATTTTTATATAGTCCATGCAAGTTACTGAACTAGGTAACCGCTGCATACTTTAGATGACAGTTTAAAGCATGAAGCTCAAGTTGTGATACTGTAATCATTGAAGGAATGCTATGCAACCTTGAGGTGTGCTGTCTGGAATGGAGCAGCTTATTACTAATACAAGACAGAATCCAGACATAAAAATCAAGCAAAGAAACCTGTGCATTTCCAAAGCATTATTGAGATGCCAATCAGAGTGCTGCATGTGTGTCTGGAATTCTAAATCATTTTCTGGTTGTGTTTATTTCCAAATCCTTGGTATAAAATACCTACAGATAAACTTTAGGGCTCTCCAGAAGCTTGTATGTGTTTTCTGCTGCTCATTTCTGAAATCTATTGTCAGTCATTTGGCAAAGACTTCATGTAAAATAACTGCTAGTTCAGTAGCATTTCAGAATGTCAACTTCATTTTACTTCTTTCCTGGGAGGAAAAGCATTCTTGCAGGTTTCTTTTTTTTTTTAATTTTCTGAAGGCAGCAGACTACAAAATCATTTTCCTACCACACATTAATTTCTTGAAGGCCTGTGGACAGGGTTAAAGCCACTGCTGCATACATTCAAAGCTAACCCTGAGCAGGGAGTGTGGCATTTCCTTTTGTGAAAGAAAATTAAAAATTGAAAGCTACTTTGACCATGATGCAGCTCCCCATCGGCATTTTTATTTGCTAACAGAACTTCATTTCAGTGCAGCTTACACCAGCCTGAAGAGTCTGATGCAAAGCTCCTTAGTCCTATAATGTTTATTTGTACAGGTTTTGTGCTTCTGAGTCAAGCTGGAATTTTCTGTACATGTTCTGTCCATTAGTACCTCAGGAAAAACAGCCAAAGCAATGAAACTGTTATGTGCATGAGTTTGGCTGAAAAGAGGAAAGCAGGTCAAAGATGAATTGCATTGGAGATGTTTTTCCCAGATCAGAATAAAGATTGGTGGATTGGTTTTATCCATTTTAAAGCTAAGAAAGCTGTAACAAAGCATAATATGAAAGTTGAAGGTATTCTATATGTTAGAGTAATGAAAACAGAAATATTCTGGTATGTTATATAGTGAATACATCTGTATGTATACGTTTTACATATGTTATGAGAGGTTTTTTTTTTTTTTTATAGTATTTTTGCAAAGTCTTTGTCAAATACTGTGGCCTTGATTAATTTTTCCTTGGATCTGGCATTGCATGTTATTAGAAAAATAATGTAAGTTGAATGACAGTGGTGATTCAGACTCTGAGATTTTGCATAACTGCCTTTTATCTGTGCTTTCTCCTAACTGGAGGTTATAGTTGGTGTCTTGTTTTAAGTGACAAATAGGAAATTTACCAACAAAATGGTATTAATACCTCAAATACATGAATTCCTTTAAAATGTGTTTTGCTTACCTTCAAATGCCATTGCAGTCCTGCAGTGGTGAGTACCTGATTATTTTGCTTATATAGCATTTTTCTAAGGTGAGAAACAATAGACCAGTATAATTATCTGGGCCTCAGAGAGAATTGTGGCAGGAAATACAAGTATGATTTAAATATCCAGTAGATATTTGTTAACTGTGATATCGTTGAGCACAAAATAAGCTTGATGAATGTGCATCTATCTAGCCTTTTTAAGAACTGTGAATCAAAGAATGAAATATTCACACTTTGTACAAAGTATTAGGCTGTAGCCATATCAATATCACTATAATTACATTTCTAATCTTTCTTCTGAGTATTGCAACTTTCCTTGGTGGCTGGCATCACACTTCTAAAAAAGGGATTATTAATATCCACATTCGAGTTTGAGAACTTTCCCCTGAACTTCTGTGTGCATTATCTGATTGAAGATATAGTCTGAAAAAAAAATGTTAGCTCTTTTCATATTTGAAGTATAAGAGTAGAATATGATATAAAAAATTAAAATTGCCATATCCAGGGTGTATTTTGTGATCACTTACAATACAAATTAGAACAGACTTACTAGGTTCTATTTGGCAGAAAATGGTAACATTAGGCAAGAAGGCAGATATCATGTCTAAATACGGGCAGGAATAAATCTAGCCAAAAAAACAGTCATGGATGCAGATGTCCCTGCTGAAGTTTTTGCACCTGGGCCGTTTGGTTTCCAAACTGACCTCATGACTGGCCACAATGGCTGCCTTCTCTTCAAGTGCCAAAAGAGGAAGAGGCTTAAGTGGGTCCATATGGCACACAACAATCAACGGCAAAGATACGTTGCCAACTTGGTATTGCAACTACAGTCTGTATTTCAATGTGCTGTGGAATTGGTTCACTATTCACAGAAGAGTAAGTACTGCCAGGAGCTGCTTAATCTATGAATTTATCTAATTATGTCCTAAAAACACCAGAGAACTGCAGTATGATTTCAGATGTTGTGAGATGAAGCCAAAGTCAATTTAACCTGAACTGTGCAAATTCCAATTTGCATCCAGATTCAAGAAGTTGAGCTTGCCTTATCTATAGTGGGGGAAAAATGTCCTATACTGTGTCCTCTGGGTATGAAGCAGAATATATCATCAGTGACTTCCAGGAGTTAAACAAAGATGACAAAGAATTACAAATAGGTTATTGAACATGGTTGCTTGTGACCTTGAACAACTTCTTGTTTTGATTTCCCACCTTGGACTTCATAATGAAATTTATTTTAAAGCAGTGATGCATGTATGAGAAGAGTGAAAGACCTTTGAAATAATTGCTATGAAGCTAAAAAATTAAATTATATTACTGTAAAATCCTTGTAATAGCCAAGGCAATAACTTGGCTAAGTTTGAGTGCAATAGCTCTGTTTGTTCAGTAGTTGTTCATTATGCAGTTTTATTGGTTATTTTTCCTTTTTATCGTCAGTTGATAGAGGGTACTTAACTATTTATGAGTCTCTCCAAGGGTGAAGCTTGCTATTTCCTGGCTGGAATTATAAGTAAGAGGAGCGTAATGGTACCATGTAGTGACACCTGTGTGTATTTGTTCTGTTGTGATATCTAGAAAAAGATTTACCTGAGTAAGTTGTTCTTTCCACCTGAGGACAGCCACAAAGTTTGGGTAGGAGGTTGCATTCTGACTGTGGTATTCTTGTTGACTAATGGTAGTTAAAAGCCAAACACATATTTGCGTTTGATAACCCAAGTAGACACCTGTCCCTAAGATTATATTTAAACCAGATCCCTTTACTGTAAAAACAAAGAAGAAATCTGTGGACATACTGGTTCTACTTGAAAATTCTGTGGTAGGATGTTAAGTATTAGTAGAAAATACATTATTGTTTGATATTGACAGAGTCACTAAAAATACATAGCAGATGATATGAAGACAGTCTTCCATCAGATTGTGTTGGGCTCAGAGTTGAGCCTAAGAAATAGCAGTAATTAAAACCAAAAATAATTGCTTTAGTTAATGAATATTCAGTGCTTTTTTTTTTCTACTGTAGAAAACTATCCCCATTCTACTTTTCCAGAGGATGTCTCACTACTACTTAGTTGCGTTGCCCCTTTTTATTTCCTGCCTGTGACTACCATAAGCTCACGTTCGAATTTGTCATAGATATTTTAGCATTTACCCTTTTCATCTTTACACAGAAAACGTAACTTCCAAAGGGCTATGCCTCCAAACCATAAGCATATATAGCCTTGCACAGCCAACCTTTTACAAGGCTGCTGCAAAGAACAGATTTTTAAATAATCTTATCACAAAGGCCATGCAGTTACGCAGATGACATATTTATCAGGAATGGAAAACCTAGACTAACAGGATTTTTACAAGTTCAGTAACATTCATCCTGCCATCAAATTCTCTCTGAAATGCCTCTGTACCTACAGTGCTCTCCTAAGCACTCTGTAAAACCTTAAAAAAAAAAAAAAGAAAAAAAAATCCAATAGCCTACAAGCTACAGTATAGAGAAGCAATCTCTGTAAAAACAGCAGTCAATCCAAACACACCAAACTGTTTTTAATAAGTAACCAAGTCACCAGACATCACTGCAAGTGCCACAAGCAGAGTGCTTATACCTTCCTTATTAATGTTAAGACTTTTATTCGGCAAGGCTATTCACCTGGGAAAACAAAATATAGTTTTGAAAGCAAGCTATGTTCCTAAAGGATTTGTTTCAATCCAGGAAGAAATGCTAGCTATTATATGCATGTCATTGTAGCATACAGTTTAGGAAAACTTAATGATTTTTTATTTTTACTTTTATAAAATTTATAATTGATAAAATATTATATTAACAAGACTTGACCTTGAAAGAGACTTTCCGTAATATCCTCATTTAGTAATTAGAACGAGGCATGCTCTTGGTCAAGTCATAATGAGAAATAAATTCCCTGCAGTTTAAAATTTACCAACTAAATGGTTCTAAAACCAGAACTGACAAAATCATAAAGATGGTTGATGCTTTTTACTATACCTACAGTGACTAGGCTCTGCCAATACAAACCCATGAAAATCCCTGAAACATCATATACTTTTTCCATTGTGTAAAAATCCCCAATGATATTGAGCAATCACTACACACCAAAATGATTGTACACAGCTAATCAGATGTAGAGAAAACTATGGAATATCCCCTTCTTGCTGGAAAAACTCCCTACAAACTGTGCACTTTTCCTCTGACCTTTAAGTTTTCAGGTAGTCACCAAATAAAATACTTGCTGAGGGAAACTCTTAATCTGAGTTAAAAGCAAACCCCAGAAACTCAAAAATACTGGTTTAATAAGTAATCTCATAATGTTTCATAGATAGTCAACATGACTTTTCTTCCTCATTATACTACAGAAAGCCACTTTATAACCCGTCCTGTCCTGTAACCCCTTTTCCAAATAATACTTCCTATGCCACAAGTACTTTCTGTATTTGACAGCTGTTTTGTTTTTTTTTTTTTTTTTTTTTTAATTTTTATTTATTTTTTTCTTTTTTTTTTTTTTTTTTTTTTTTTTTTTTTTTTTTCCAGCATCCTGACTGCCCATTTGCTTTGCCTTGTGNTTATTCCCAAACTTTTTTTTTTATTTTACCCCTTTTTTTTTTTTTTTTTTTTTTTTTTTTAAATCAGTAAGTATATGATTAAATCCTAAGTATTAATTCTTCTGTAAACTAAAATATATTCTTCCTTATGGCCTCTAGCACTGTGGAAACATGACAGACTGTCCTTTTCTATACTCATTGGCAGCACTGGAAGGAGATAGTGTTGCCATTCCTCTCATCTGGAGTTCTCTAGTCAACATGAGGATGCCATGCTGAAAGGTAGATTCAGACTGCAGAAAGGGAGGCAGCGTCTTGACCGAATGCTTTGTTCTCAGGGGTAAATGAAAGTGGATCTCTGGAAAACAATCCATGCAGCAGTGCACAACTGGTGCAGAAAGGAGAGAGCAATTCTGTATTGATTCAGCAGTTTAAAGTGACCAAAGGAGCACGGTGTGAGCTGCAGGGATGTTACCTGGTGTTAGATTCCACTGAGAAGTATGTCATATTTGAGCCTCCTATGAAGAACAAATGTAAAAGCCATTCAACCTTGATGGCAAACTTTCTTAGCAGTTACACAGCAGCAACTTACAGCAGAGGCTGTAATCATCATTTGGTGAAAATAGGAATTATAATGAACAATATAGGATCTACAACAAATTCGACAATGAATATGTTGATCTTCTGGGAACTACTGCTACTTTGAATAAGCATAGGAAGGTTGTGTGGTGGTATCTTCATCATATCTGTGAGCTTGCAGGGAAGGGTTTTCTTTCTCTTTTTGTAGATTCAGCACAGTGTGAGATGGGCAATGTTTCTTTTATCTGTGCTGGGTTTATCCATTTGTAGGGAAAGTCTGAGTGATGCAAGTACTAGGTGAAGGTGGTTTATTCAGCAAGCACTGCTGCCACAAGATTATCATAATCTCAAGCAAGTATAGTATAGGTCTTTTATGATCAGCACTAGAGAGTACAGTGGTTCTAGAAACTTTCTTATCATTTTATATTACAGTGCTTGCCACACCTAAAATAGATTGTGAAAGCAAATTTATAGTTTTACTTATTATGGAATACTCTTGTATGCAGAATTTGAATGTCAGTTGCATATGAAGCTCGTACAGAAGTTCATACAGATATGACTTTCCTTTATAAGATTTTGATTATTGCAAGTCTTTCAGATGACCCTTGTATATTGCTTATGAATTCAGCATCTGACTTAGGCTTTTTGTGATCCTCTACGAAAGGATATTAACCTTATTGGAAACAAACCCAATTGTTTTATATTATGTGCTGCTGTTACTGTAAAAGCCCTTGAGCAAGCAAGAAAGGAGTATCTCAGCAATGCTCACTGTTTTCTGCATTAAGACCCATAAATATATGTAACAAAAATAGATATACTGGGTTAAATTGCAAACTATGGTTTGAGCAACTTCATATTTCCTGTCCTATAATTGCCATGATTTAACTGTGAGGACTTCATACCTTAGCAGAAAAATGCATCTTTCCAATTGACTTCACATGGTTGTGTACAGCTCCAGTAACTAATATTGTTGCATATCTGAAGCTTTTCTATCCTGTATTACTCAAACAAGACTTAGACTCATAACATATCTCAGACTATTCCTCTGTGTATGTGTAGACTGCACCTCTGCATACAACATCAGCATTAAACTAAAAATATTTTCAGACTGACAGCCACTTCTTCATGTATTCGTTACATGAAGTAGAATTTGATGTGAAAAAAACAGGTGCAGTAAAAAGAGAAACTTGAGCATTGAGAAAATATTTACTTACATTTGTTTGTTAGAAGACAGTGATGGTACTTAGAAGTCATAGATTACAATTTTTCTTTTTATAATTTTCTTCTTGTCTTAAAATGTCAAATATAAGACCATTTTATGACATTTTCTTTAGTAATTTCAAAATATCTATTTGCCGGAATGTACTAACCTTGAGATATATCTAGTATAGTAAAGTATATAGACTACCCATGATATTATGTGAATTCTCACTGTGGTTAAAACTGCCAATATTAAATGATCTCTGTTTCAAATTTGTTTGAATGACAGAACAGTGTCAATAAATGAGCAGAATTTATCAGATACTTCAAGGAATGTGAACTTAAAGAAAATACAGACATCATAGTAGTAGCATTTTTAGCATGGCTAAACACAGCGATTGTAGATCCTCACTTAATAGAAAAAAAGTCACTAGGTCATGCCTGGAATAAGGACTGCTGATCACTTATCACTCATGACAGTGGCCTGCTGAGCAGTTAAAGGAGGCTGGAGGGGACCTTGTGTGGGGTTCCATGTGTTTTGTGCTGGTTTTCCATTCCCCTTCTGTTTGAATATGCCTGAAGTGTGCTGACCAAATAGACTCACAAAGAGTTTGGAAGAGCTGACCCAGAGGATTAGAACCAAACTGAAGTGTGAGATAAGGTTGAAACAAAAGAGAGGTCTGCCAAAATTTTAGGTGGATCAGGAATGCTCTGGACCACTTGTAATGTTGAAATGGCAGTTGTGGAGTTTGTAAGACAGTTTTATTCTCCAGGACCTTGATTTTTAACTTTGGAAGTATCTGTTGTTTGTCCATGTTTAGAGATAGATTGTCTATTTATAAATTGGGGAAATGATAACACACCATTTTTTTTTTTTTTTTTCACAGCAGTAAGGGTTATGTGGTGATAATGAAAATCTCTGTTGGAGATTGTAAATGCAATAAGCTAGCACATGCTGGAGGGACGAACTGGGTAAGAGAAGTCTTTCTCACAGGACTCATGAACCTTTCCAGTTTGGACTGGTTTAGATGCTAAACAGCTATGCAAATACCATGGAAAATTGTAGAATCATAGAAGATAAAACCAAATGTGCCAATTGTTCTTAAAGTGCAGAAGTCCATACAAAAGTCTATCCACCCTTACTTATAAGTACTTACCCATAGTCCAGAATTTTCAATAGCTTTATATACGTTTTAGTCTTTTTGTTGACAATAGCAAGGCAGTGAAGGCTTTAAAATATTTTGATAACACACTAACATGATTTAAAAAAGATTAAACAGTCTCACAGCAAGTTCTGTAAAGCTACTGTAGTCTTCAGTTCAACTGTTTCTGCCACTGGTTTCCAAGCTTGTCCATTGTGTCTGTGGTAGTATGATACTGACCTTTCCTTGGCCCATCTGGTATGCTTTTCAAATGGATGTTGCTGCTAACAATGCCCCAGTTCAAGCTGATGCTGAAGTGCAATTTAGTCGTTGTTCACCAATGATTAATCAAGAAGATATTTTATAATGAAGTCAGCATTAAAATGTATGGGTATGTGGCAAATCAGATTGACTGGCAATATCTTAGAATATATAGCATCATATTGTTAGGTTTCTTTTGTGGTTTTCACTCTCCTGGGGACCTGAATATAGATGGTGATATGCTGAGAGCCCTGTTTGTTTTACATCTTAAATGATTAGTGGAAGATTAAACTTTCATGCTAACTGAAAAATATAATGAAAATGTAAATTCTAGGTTTCCTATCTAAATATTATTAGATTTTACATGATATATTTGGTTCTTTTGTTCTTGCTGACTCACAGTCCATAACCTTTCTTTTGCTAATGCATTTTAATTCCCTGTTCAGTATCCCTAGACAAAAAAGCATAGTGATATAGTAGTAGAAGGAAGAAGAAATAGACTAAAAAGAAAAAATAATGGAGAACTATTTTTAAATGCTTTCATTAAACATATAAAAAAATGCATAGTCACTAGCTGATTAGGCGATGAATTATATTAAAAATAGCTGTAATTTTTGAATCACATGAAGTTATAGCTAAAATTAGTTCACATTAGGTAAATGTGTGCCTGTACACATGTGCATATAGCTTGTACTTGATGCTGTCCTGCATTAAAGACCCAGGTCAAACCCACTTAGTATGAATTGCTATAGAAACTTATAAATTCCAGGATGGAGGGAAAAAACTAAACCAGTGGATATGTGGATTTTATATTCTTCCACTGCAAACGTTTTACTTGATAAGAAACTGAACATGAGCTGGCTTCAGTATGGGCTCAAAGCCCAGAAGGCCAACTCTATAATGGGCTGCATCAAAAGGAGTGTGATCAGCAGGTTGAAGGAGGTGATCCTGCCCCTCTACTTTGCTCTCGTGAGACCTCACCTGGAGTATTGTGTGCAGTTCTGGTGTCCTCAGCATAAAAAGAACATGGAAGTGTTGGAACAAGTCCAGAGGAGGGCCACGAGTCTGATCAGGGGAATGGAGCATCTCCAATACAAAGACAGGCTGAGAAATTTGGGACTGTTTAGCCCGGAGAAGAGAAGGCTGCATGGAGACCTCCTAGCAGCCTTCAAGTATCTGAAGGATCTGAGGTGATCCTGCCCCTTTACTCTGCTCTCATAAAACCCCACTTGGGGTACTGTGTGCAGTTCTGGTGTTCTCAACATAAGAAGGACATGGAGCTGTTGGAACAAGTCCAGAGGAGGGCCATGAGGATGATCAGGGGGCTGGAGCATCTCCCATACTAGGGCAGGCTCAGAAAGTTGGGGCTGTTCAGCCTGGAGAAGAGAAGGCTGCGTGGAGACCTCCTAGCAGCCTCCCAGTATCTGAAGGGGGACTACAAGGATGCTGGACAGGGACTATTCATCAGGGACAGTAGTGGTAGGACAAGAGGTGATGGGCACAAACTTAAACAGAGGAAGTTCAGGTTAGATATAAGGAAGAAGTTCTTTACTGTGAGAGTGGTGAGACACTGGAACAGGTTGCCCAAAGTGGTAAATGCTCCGTCGCTGGTGTTCAAGGCCAGGCTGGACAGAGCCTTGGCCAACATGGACATGCCTGCCCATGGAAGAGGGGTTAGAACTAGATGCTTGGAAGGTCCTTTCCAACCCAAACCATTCTATGATTCTATGATTTATTTTTAAAGGTTCTCTCAGACTGGTTTGATGAAAAATACTGTCACAGGGCTATTGCTCAAGCAAACAGGGACACAGAGTTTCCAGAGTATTAGGATCCCTGATAAACAACAGCAGCTGGCATTTCTAAGAGACTATCCACTTTTATTCTCCAAAAAGCAAATGATTTGTGGTCATGTATATCTGATAATTCAGGCAAAGAAATCATACACATACCTGGGAAGAGGAAAATGAAAAAAAGCAGAAATGAGAAAAGGGAATGATGCCATGCTGCTTAAAAAAGGAATATATAGAATCATAGAATAGTCAGGGTTGGAAAGGACCTTATGATCGTCCACTTCCAACTCCCCTGCCATAGGCAGGGACACCCCACACTAAACCATGCCACCCAAGGTTTTGTCCAACCTGGCTTTGAACACCACCAGGGATGGAGCATTCGCAGCCTCCCTGAGCAACCCATTCCAGTACCTCACCACCCTAACAGGAAAGAATTTCTTCCTTAGATCCAATCTAAACCTCTCCTTTTTAAGTTTGAACCCGGTACCCCTTGTCCTGTCACTACAGTCCCTAATGATGAGTCCCTTCCCAGCATCCCTATAGGCCCCCTTCAGATACTGGAAGGCTGCTAGAAGGTCTCCATGAAGCCTTCCCTTCTCCAGGTTAACCAGTCCCAGCTTTCTCAGCCTATCTTCATACGGGAGGTGCTTCAGTCCCACAATCATCCTCATGGCCCTCCTCTGGACTTGTTCCAACACTTCCATGTCCTTTTGATGTTGAGGGCACCAGAACTGCACGCAATACTCCAGGTGAGGTCTCAGGAGAGCAGAGTAGAAGGGCAGGATCACCTCCTTTGACCTGCTGGTCATGCTCCTTTTGATGCAGCCCAGGATACAGTTCGTTTTCTGGGCTGCAAGCGCACACTGAAGTCAGCTCATGTTCATTTTCTCATCGACCACCACCCCCAAGTCCGTCTCCACAGGGCTGCTCTGAATCCCTTCCCTGCCCAACCCGTAGCTGTGCCTGGGATTGCTCCGACCCACGTGTAAGACCTTGCACTTGGCATGGTTGGTATCAGCCCACCTCAGAAGCGTGTCAAGGTCCCTCTGGATGGCATTCCTTCCCTCCAGCAAATCCACCGAACCACACAGCTTGGTGTCATTGTCAAACCTTGCTGAGGGCACACTCAATCCCACTGTCCATGTCAGAGACAAAGATGTTGAACAAGACTGGCCCCAACACCAATCCCTGAGGGACACCACTCGTCACTGATCTCCAGCCGGACACTGAGCCATTGACCACAACTCTTTTCATGCGGCCACCCAACCAGTTCTTTACCCACCGAGTGCCCACCTATCAAATTGATGTCTCTCCAATTTAGAGACAAGGATGTCGTGTGGGACAGTGTCGAACGCTTTGCACAAGTCCAGGTAGATAACATTAACTACAATTAACATTACATTCCCTGTGTCTGCCTTCCAAGATTTGTCTGTGCAGTCAGAGCCTTTGCCGTTGAAGACTGAGGCAAAGAAGTCATTCAGAACCTCAGCCTTCTCCAAATCCTGTGTAGCCAGTTCTCCCGATAGCTTCTGGAGGTGGACTAAATTGTCCCTAGTCCATCTTTTATTTACAATGTACCTATGGAATATAGTGTTAAATATATCAAACTTAAACAGGAGAGGTTTAGATTGGATCTAAGGAAGAAATTCTTTCCTGTTAGGTTGGTGAGGCACTCGAATGGGTTGCCCAAGGAGGTTGTGAGTGCTCCATTGCTGGAGGTGTTCAAGGCCAGGTTGGACAGAGACTTGGGTGGCATGGTTTAGTGTGAGGTGTTCCTGCGTATGGCAGGGGGGTTGGAACTAGATGAACTTAAGGTCCTTTCCAACCCTAACTAGTCTATGATTCTATGATAATGCTAAATATAGCGCTAAATATATAGATAAATGTTCCATATACTTTGGGAATATTTGTTGGGGATTGTGTATAATGCTTTATCATTTAATAAAGTCCTGAGATATTGCCTGTCCCCAGACCTGAAGATGCAATTTTGCTAATGCTTATCAGAAGCCGGAAACAAATATCATGCTTCATATGTAGTTTGAAACAACAATTAAAATTGACTTGAAGTATTTTTTTTGGAAAGGGAAAAAACACAAAGTCAAGAAAGTTCACCGCAAGAGCTGTTGTCATAGTCATCTGATTGCCACTGGAAAATTAGTCTGAAACAGATCATGTCAAGGAAAAAGAGCAGGAGATTTGCATTTTACAGTATACCTGTCTTTACCGCAAAACATTACAGTCTCTGTAGTTTCTTACAAGTAAAGTAAACACTGATTGCCAGTGCAAACCCTATTGTAAGTATATGGAATTGCATATGGGGAGAAAAAAAAAAAAAGGAAATTAAAGTTACTTTTTTTTTATTCTCCTGTTCTAGACAAGATTGCTATTAATAGACTGATGGAGGGCACCTTATTTTTAGCTTTTAGTTCTTTAGTGGATGCGTAGCTAGATTTTAAACGAAAACCACCATCACCAAACACAAAGCATTAGCAATATCCCTTCTGGATATAATTTCAAGGAGCAATTGGAGCTATTGGAAAGCATGTATCTTCCTTTAAACAAGCATATGTTTTGACACATTTTTACTCAAGAAAGGCCAAGTGCTTTAACCACATCAGAGAATGTCCAAGATACAACATATAGTAGCCTTTTGTGTCTCCATCAGAGTTTTTCCCTGATATAGCCATCTACTGACTTTAAAATTCTCCTAAAGTTGTCACTGTAAGACATCTGAAAAAAATGTTAATCATTAGGAAAAAAATAAAAATTCCCTATGATTTATATATCCCAAACACAAAGCAATCTGAATTTAAGTAAATGTTATACCTTATTCCAATAAATGTTTTTTCATTAAATCTTTCATGAAAGACTTAGTTATTTTGTGTGAGATCCTCCTCTTTAATATGAGGCAAAACCAAACATGTTTTATTCAACGAGTCAGATCAGTGAGTGTATTCAGACTATAAATTTATACATTATGTACAGATAAAAAACATACAATGCCAAGAAACTGGCAAAGAAATTTCCAGTTGATTTTTTCGTGCGGGTTTATAAAAATAACTGTGGTGCATCAATTACTCCCGATTGCCATGGATACAAGTGATACTTTATTATATAACTGTACAGCTGTGCTCAGTTCTAATATGAAAAACAGGATTTTTTTGTCCTTCTATTTCATAGTTACTGAACTGAGATAATAACATCTCCTTTTACCTATGAATTCAATTTCTTTGCCATTCTCTAAAGTATTATTGATTAGAATTTCATTAAGGCATTTATAATAAAATCTATAGTAAACGCATCTGTTCCACTACAAGGATGTTGTGGATGAAGGTCATTCTATTATACAATACATATGCGACAAAGATATATACAAAAGCAGCACTATTAAGGTTAAAAAGTCAGCTATTGAAAAATTACAGATTATCCAAAATCAGGAGATATTGTCCATGTGTGTTATGATGTTTTCAGTCAGACAAATATGTTTCCTATACATTAGTTATTTTCAACTGTTCTAAGAGCAATAATTTTGACCAAAATGTTATAATTCTGAAATAATTCTGAGAACATATAATTTTTATTTGCTTTTCTGTAGAAGTTATCACTCTAGTGTTGAAACCTTTATGCACATGATTAAATGTTTTCTCACAACAGCCCTGGATTGTAATATTTTACCATCATGGATCTGAAATTGTGAGATCACTATTACAATACTGACACTTTTGTGGATTGTAAGACTAGAGCCCTACATGGCATTATTTTTCCTTGTTCTTGGCCTTGTACGGCATTTGAACGGTTCAGTCTTCTTCTTGCATACCTGTCTCAGAGAGTGAGCTCATGCTGGGAATTGAGCCTGTGACATCAAGGAGCGATAGCCTCTGGGAAATGTGGTTTAGAAGAACTTTACTGTTAAGGTAGCAGCATACAGACCTGTTTGGCAGAAGCAGGACAGTGTAGCTCTTACTCAGTTATCTCCCTATCCCTTCAACTCTTGCATCCCCACTACCATTTTCTCTCGGTTTCCACTGTTATCAAAATCCCTGTTGTTTCTCATATGTGACTTAAAACTTGCACACCTGATCCATACCTCTTTACCTGTGTATAGGTGTGGTAGTGAATGCACTGGCTATTAGCTTTTGGCTAATTTAGCTGTAAACTTTTGGTGGTACTAACAGAATTAGACTCTTAAATGGTATTTTGTATTGCACAGACATTTTTGCATTACTTTTAGAAAAGCAGAAAAAAGTATAAATATTTTTTGTGTTACAGATAGAAAAGTGCTTTTTCATTTGGATAGAATATTTAATAATAGTGGAAAGTGTTAGCAGCAGTGAGAATGCAGAGATCCTCACATATGCAAGAGATATGCTTATGGTTAAGGTGGCAGAAAAGTTTGGGGAGCAATCCAAAATGGCAAGCCAAGTTACAGAGTTATGCATGACTATACTGTAAAGTACTGCTTCAAAAGGACTTTCACGTACTTACGACCAATATCATCAGTCTCAGATTTGACATCTTTTCCTGTATGTTGTCTTATTACATAATCAGCATAAAAGGCAGAAAGAGGAAATATATTTTTCCTAATTGCATGGAAAAGTAATTTTCTAATAGTAGAAAAGGCCAAAATACTCCATCACATGCTACTCATATGCCAAAAAGGAAATACTCTAATATGCTGCACTAGAAATTCTGTGGAGTGTTATCTGTGTATACATACACATGTATATATATATATATATAAACAAATGCACATATGTATTTATACATACTTAAGGCTGCAGTAGCCTCACTGAGACAATCAATTTAGAGCAGTAAAGTTGCTGCTTGAAGTCGCACCTGGATGTGAACCAGCTCCAGTCCAGAAAAGTCAAAATAAAACTGTCAGGAAATGTCATTTGTTTGTTCCTTTTAAGCATCACTACAAAATATTGGGACCTTTCTATCTTAAGAGGTTTTTTTTCCTGTGAAGTTCTACTTTCATCTAGAGATAAGTTTGATTATACAGCTCCTCATACAAACTAGAGCTTAGAGCAGACTTTATCCAGAGGACATTACAGCCAAGAACTTATATTGAAGGAATAACTTATCTTTACAGGATGGTTTTTGGTGGGTTTTTTTGTTGGTGGTTTTTTGTTTTGTTTTGTTTTGTTTTTTTTCTTCCAGTTATGACAACTTACATGGCTGTTTAAGATCTTCCGGGATGTCAATTTATGTCTTCATATATCATAAGAAATAATTACAAATACCCTATGGCTTTATGTTAACATGTCTCTGCTGCAACAGAGGTCAGTTAGAGGCTTTAATTGACTTGTTTTCATCTATTAATCTTTTCCCTTGAACTGACAGACCTTGTAGGAAGAAGGTACCGAGGGTGAGCACTGTGCCTCTGGTTGTGTTGAGTTTTGCTAGAGTCCTGTACTATTTATGCTGAGTCAGGAGACCTCTTCTCTTGATACTCCTGTTAGTGATGGGTTGCACAGAACTAGTGAATTTATCATTTCCTTTTCTCCTCATATAAATCTGTCTTGGCTACTGTGTACCTAATTTAGGACCTGGTTTTAATTTCAAGTGCCTGGCTCCCTAAACTGTAACTTAACTAAAGGTGAACTAGTGTTCCTAAGATCCTTTAGGTTTCATGATTTCATTACTGTGAAGTTAACTAGTGACAGCTGAAGACCAATTACCCCAGTGCACTTGAAAGGACAAAAGCTGTGAATAATTGTTCTTCAGATGTCCTGATATTAGAAAGGATCACAAAAGCAAGCAAGGGTTAAATTGAATCTATATTTTAAGGCACATGTATTGGATCTGGGAGTTGTTCTAAGTGTATGACATTTTTCTGCAATTAGAAGCCTTCATTATCACCTCAATTAGCCTTGGGCATAATCTTTCCTCTCTTATTTAGATCATATATCAGCACCAGTAGTTCATGTTGTACTTGTAAGTAATGTACATCAAGTCTATTTCACTGTTCCAGTTTTCCCTCTTAATGCCTATTTGACACCCTGTTTAAAATGCGTTTCATTTTACACAAAATAATTATTCATATATTAATTGTGTACTCATCTTTCCTTCAGTGCTCTTTGTTATCTGATTATGTTGAATACAGGTCTGTATATTACAGACTTCCAATTCTGTTACATACTAAACAGAGCCATTATGAATCCTGTTTATAATGGTGCCATTAAAAATGATGTGCTGTCAAGAATATCTTATAATGATGGTAGAGAATGTGTGTTTTCAAAGATATTTAATGACTATATGGTTTTAAAACTGCAATGGAATACTTTTAATGGATTCCAATACAATAAATCAATCATATCTTGCTTGACTTGGTTACATTATATCCATGTTAACTGTGTTTTATGAAAAACTGCAGTTAGTTCTTGAATATATCCTCCCCCTTTCCCTTCACAGCCTTTAGGCATTGTTCATTTTTGGATTTTCTATATGTATTTATCTGAAAGATTGTTTTCAGGATGATGTTTATTCCCTCAGATTTGTTATGTAGTTAAATAGGTAGAATACAAAACATAATGTGCAATTTTAATTCTAAGTCATAAACAACATAGAAAACCTATGAGCTGTCTTAAAAGGATAATTTAGACATTCCTAATGAGTGAAATGCTGCCAGCAGTTATTAGTACTTCACATGATTCCCAGTGCACCAGGAGTGCTGCAATTGCGTGGAACACAGAACAAGGTGGGATATATACCTTTGCTGGAACCAGCAAAGCAGCAGCAACTCTAGAAGATAATCTGGGGAGCAAAAGACCTTGATGGGTTCATGATTATGGAATTTAAAAACACTGAAGACAAGATATCCAAGACTGCTTTTCCATCCCAAAGGTAATTCTGAAGGCTTTCTGACCTAACTGATTACTTTTGATACTTGTGTAATGAGACAGAGGATGACAGAAGGTTTTTCTCTTTGCTACTTCTTCCAGCAGTTCATAGATGAAGAGGAGTGTGACCATCAGGCAACAGGACATATGACAAAATATATTCCTCTTTATTATTGCAGCGACTAGTGGAATACTTAGTTTTCCAAGTCTCACATTAGAATTATCTTTTTATACTGTCACTAGTGTTAGTTTTTTTTTTTTTTAAGGAGGTAAAAAAAAAAATCACTTTTTTTTTTTATAGGCAGTTATGTGGAAATTTTTTACCAAAATAAAACACTTGACAGATACAAATGAATATTCATAAGGCAGGAACATTGCTACAGCTTTTTATTAGTGTTAAACTAAGGTAAATTAAGTTAAACCAAGTTATGAATACACTAGCCCTGAGACTGGGATGCTAATATGTAATAATGATTCAGTCACATTATTTAATTTTTAATGTCAGTGAAAATACGATATAAATAAAATTTACCACGTTTTGTCATCTTTTGCAAAAAAAAAAAAAAAA
>NDXB01011025.1:3929-26488 GCA_002631895.1 Agapornis roseicollis | reverse complement strand
GATATAAAAAAAATTTACCACGTTTTGGTATCTTTTGCAAAAAAAAAAAAAAAACAAAACACCACAGGTGAATGAAAGGACATCTAGACTGTGTGTTTAGACACAGGATCTGATTCTTAGATATATTGGTTATGGTACAAACAACCTATCAGAAGAAAACTCACTGCTGTTCTATCTGCTGTAGCCAGGCCTGATATTTTCATTGTCACTAGGGATATTTTAGGGGAAGAAAAAGAAGTAATTACATGTCCTGTATTTATTCCACCAACACCAGCATGGGAAGAATTATTTGAGAAAGGAACTGGAGAGTGATACAGGCTTCTTATGAACAGCTGTTTGCTTCATGATACATTGATAGAAACCCTTCCTCAAATATGTCATCAGTTTGAAGTAGCATATGTTTATGATATTCCAGAGCTCAAATGTTACACAAAAGTCTGTACCATCAGGTATTTTTTTTTTGTTATTGAATGATAGTGACAGTATTGTTCTTTTCTCAGATATATTCTGACTGCCAGTGTAATGTTGTTATAGGTTGTTCAGATGAGACTAGTTTTTTCCTCAAGGTAAGAAGCATAAAGATCTCTATGCAAGTAGTAAGAAATCCAATAACCCTAAAAAAAGGGTGAATATTCAGTACTTGTTACTCCCTGTATCGCTGTTGCCTAGATTTCACATATATTTCATTCCAAAAACTTTTAAGATGTTGTCCTGGGTTCAGCAGTTTCTCAAAATTTCTCTTTGAGTTCTCCAGTGGAATCAGTCACTTAAATATTTGAGTATGGCTATGTCCCTGATGAAAACAAAACAGCTTTTGGAGCCATAGGTCTATGATTTCAGAAATTTTCCTTTTTCCTATGTATTTTGGTTCTTTTTTTAATTATAAGTTTGAACAGCCCAGTTTTGGGNAATGTTGTTTTGTGGGTTTTGATCTTGCTTTTTTTTTTTTTTTTTTTTTTTTTTTTTTTTTTTTTTCTTTTTTTTTTTTTTTTTATATTTTTTTTTTTTTTTTTTTTTTTTTTGTTTTTTTTTTTTTTTTTTTTTTTTGTAAGGAAAACGTGCTTTTGAAGCTCCCCCAAATGAAGTTTTTTTATTTTCTGTACTGTTAGCTTTATAAATTTTCAAAGTGTACCAGATTAGGCTGTAATTTATCTCAGGATAAATAATGCTTCAGAATTTTTATAGGACAGCCCACCAAAGAGAGGAAATTTGTTAAAATTTGTTGGCAAGAGTAAGACTTGGCCATATAGCTGAATAGGCAAGATGAACATTAAGAATTACATACGTAATTCCCAGTGTAGTTAAATAAAAGCAAACTAATGCTGCTTCAATTCATGTTTCTAAGGCTCTTTTGTTGTTTGTTTGGTGTTTTTTTGTGTGGTTGTTTGTTTGGTTTTGTTTCACTTTTATAGAAGGATACCAAGTCTCCAAATGAACTGAAGAATAATTTTTACATCATAAACTTTTCTTTTTACTTTATAGTAATTTATCATACTGAAAACCAATTTAAAGCAGAAGAGAGCTTGAGAAAAATAATACTTTATTATTCTAGATCACTCTTTTAAGATCAAAGTAATTCTGTTGGAATTTAGAAGGAAGTTGAGGAAAGGAGATGCATCTCTCTATTATTACAGCTCTTTGTATCTGTCACTTCTGAGGCATGATGCATTTACCGACCCTGTCCTGGGTATACTTGTGCCCTTTTTCCTGGAGGTTACAGTATCATTGATCTCCCAGAACAATTAATCATGTAATTGTTCTAATACTCTCATTTGGAGTGAAGTGAGTTTATCACAGATGTATTAGTCTAATTAATTTTTGACTGAACCAGAGTTAGGGATGAAAATCTGAATTAATATTCTGGACCAGCTAGGAGGGTAGGAACCCTTTAAATTGGAACGGTATGTGCAAACAGCTGCAGGTATTTATCACTTGATTGTCATCTATTTTTTTTCCATTTACGGGATGAGACACAGGTTGGTAACTGGAGTACAATCTCCACTATTATATTACAGAAGTTGTGTTATGATCATACATGTCTCAGAAATGCACTGTAGTTAATGACAGTCATATACTCTGACCAATGTGCTTTTTTGTTACTTTGTCTAAAAAAAAAGGGAAAAAAAATCTAATTACAAACCCACATTAAATATAATGCAAAATAATGGATTAGAATCCAAATTAACATTAGACTATTAGCCTAAAGCGGATAATGCAGTGGCTGAACTTTGGAAAAAGATTTTAATAGAGCTTTGACTGCCTCTATTGTGGATCTCTTACATTAAATTTACATTAAACACATTATTAAGCAAAGCAATAATCCAGTTACATAATTCTGATTAATCATGTGAAGTATTGCATAATGAACTTGGAGAGGAAAGTTCATTCTTTTTGTTTTGATTATTGTTTAAGGAGACAAATCAGGTTCATATATTTGTGGCATTCTCTATCAAGCTACAACTTTGACCCTGAATTAGGATGCACAAATTGTTTTGGTTGGTGTGTCAAAGAAAAAAAAAATTATTATCGAATCTTCTTCTATTTAAAATGGTATCTTATTAAGAATCTTAGATTTGTCAGTTTTTACAACAATATTATTTTCAGAATAATACTGTGTATTATTTCTTTTTGTTATATCTTCAACAACAGCAGCAGCCACCCATATGAAAGGCCAGATTTTCAAATGAACTTGGCACCTGATAACTTCCCTAAATGAACCTTGAAAAGTATTTTAATACAGATAACAAATGTGAAGCAAACTTTTTTCCATACTACCTTTTATTCCAGGTATAATCAATATCTATTTGTAAGTGAAGCGTTGCTCATTAGTGTCATGATGTGAACAATGGACTGATGTTTTTCAATGTGCTAGGTTAAGGATTGGAGATTTATATTCTTTAATAATGATAAAAGAATATTGAAAATTAACCTGATTTTATGCAACTGTAAGTAAAACCATCATGGTGCAAGAATTCTTTTTCAAAAAGTTTACAGCTTAATACATTTTAAAAGGCTGACAAACACTGACCTGCGCAATAGTAGTGGTAGTGGTAGTTTGATACCTCCTAATGAGATACACAAACAGCCAGTAAACGTTTCAGGAAACCATCTGCTGAAAGGGGGTTCATAAATTTCAGCCTTCTGGGATTACGATGACTGCCTGCAACTCAGATACTATCGCCTAGAGACAGATTTATGGCTTAAACCACTTGTTTGATAGTAGATGCTGAAGTCTTTCAAAGATTAAGCATGGCTGAGATTTTTAGTGCTCCTGCAGATGTATGTTAGGAAGCTGAGAACCCACTTCTGTGACAGGAACTCCTGAAGGAGACAACAGGATGAATCTGCAAGACAGAACTGTTCAAAAGCTGCCAGGATGGCAATAATTCTGCCCATGCATGAAGCAAGCTTCAGGCTGGGGAGCTTAGTAGGCAGAAATATAAGATGTTAGCAGACAAAGGGGTTAAAAAAGCTTTCTAAACTGTCTTATATTTAAATGTCTGAATTTCATTTTAGTTCTCGTCCAGATCTGGGCCAGACGCGCTATGTTGAAATAGGTCACATACATATCCAAGATATATATCACCAGAGGGCACTGCTAAACTGGAAACTAAAATTTTATTTTGATGTGTAATTCACGTGTATGGAAAAAAGCTGCTTTTGTTCTGCTTCAAATATTGCTATTTAAATATATATACATTACTGAAACTAGCATATGGCTGGTTTTAGAAGCAATAAGAAACACAATGTTTTTAATTGGAGCAAGGAAGAGAAATGGAAAACATGGCTTTTGGAGTTCAGAAAAAAGATTTTAGTCTCAATTTCTCAGACCCTAAAGGTATTTTGTTAGTGTTTGTCCTTAAGAACATGGCAAGACTAGAGAATGAATTATTTGACGAGGTATGTGACATATTCCTTAACCTCCTCAGAACCTCAAGGTCTTTCTTTTAGGTGACTGTAAAAGCCATGCTTTGTACCTGGCCTATGCTGCTCATCCGGGGAAGTAACAGTCTTGCTTTAAAAGCTCTGGTCTGTGTCACGTATAGAAGCATGGCACACAAAGAGTTACTGTGATTTGCATAAAAATGCCAGTAAAGTGCAAATGCTGCTTCATTAATATGAATGAAGTTCACAGGATATTTACAAATTACACAAAGGCCCTCATTTAAAAATATATATATTTGATGCAAGTCACACACAGTGTGTATCTGAAGCAGTTTCTGATACTGGCATAACATGGCATGACAATAAGTAAATATAATGGTTGTCTTCATCTTCACTGACACAGTAACTCAGATTGTGTACTGACAGTAACAGATGTAGCGCTGGATATTATTTGAAATGAACTCCAGTATAGTATATCATGGTAATAGGCTTTGTCAATATGAAACATGCTGTAAAAGCAAGGATTTAAATCTGCATGAGGAAGTGAAAAAAAGGTCAGATTGAAAAGGATGGATCTTTAGTGGTGATATGAGGCTTCTGCCTTCCCAAGAAGCATGATGCACTGTACATAGGAAATAACAAGAGTAAGAAGAATTAAAAGTACTTCATTAATGAGAGATTGATTTCTTGTTAGTCTGAGATAATGAGAATGATGATGTGGCTGTGGAAATAATAACAGGAATCAAATCTGTGGTCTACTACACAGTAAAATCATGTGAAATTATGTCAGGCATTAAGACTTACACATAATACAGCACATACAAGTAAATCCACAGAGGCTTATGAACAAAAAATGATGCTTATCTTTCTTTTGCACTTGTGAATCACCCACATGAGAGTGTATTTTGTCATGAGCTAAATGAAATACAAAATCATTCTCTGGATATTATGCAATAATCATTAATTTTTTTGTTATGAAAAATAGAATATCTACAGCTAAGTTGGAAAATTAATTACATCACCTTCACTTAAAACTTAAAGACATTTATTTTAAAATACTGCAATTTAATTGAAGAACACAGTGCTCTGGTATCATAGCTATTTAGCTTCTTACCAATGAGTTCATCTTTTCATGAAGAATTATTCCTAACAATCCCACAAATTAAAACAATATCATGAGGACTGGGCTGTTTTTTACACTTTAATTACCATCATAAACCTAAATATCAGACTATAATTTTATAACTGTTCAGATTGTTCAGTTAGACTATGTGAAGAATGAGAATTTGAAGAGTTGGGTGGTCTGTGTTTTATTTTAATAAGAGGCAAAGCTATATTTTTCCATGGATTAAGTCCAACACAGAGAGAACTGTCAGTGTGAAAACAATAGAATTTATCTCCACTGATGTAGCTTGACATATGAACAAGAGCCTGAATTGTTGCCATGGCAATAAATGTGTAGGACTTATGCATGCATTTTCTGCTATAGGATTTTGATTAATGGCATTGACTAAATAGTCTGAAGTAGAAGAAACACTGCAGCAGGCCTGAAAATAGAGATGGTCTGGAATGGGTATGCACACCCTACTGCACACTTTTACTGGTGACATAAACTGTGGTTGAAATCTGAGTTGTTAAGTTTCCAGTAAATTATGAATTAAGGATTTAGTGAGTACGCTTAGTGTGAGAATTTAAAATGAAAAGACAATCTCTTGAACATGAGCTGTGTTGGAACACTTTTCTATTTTCATATATGATATTACTTCTTTTGGGCATAAGTGGTTTGAACGATACTAATAGGTTTTTTTCCATCTTTAGTGACTGTGTGCTCAATACAAATCTTGTTTAAGAAGACAATAAAGTATCTAGCTTTGGTTCATTCATTAAGCTATTGAAACAGTGGGAGAGGAGCGTGTTGGTATCATACTGAGCCAAGGTCTTCATTAGGCATAGTGAGAAGTGGTTTTCCAGGACTTGGGCAAGATGCAGAGGACCTCATGGGGAGTCAGTTTCATTAAGGGAACGGTCAGAACTTGCCAGAAAGGTCCCAAATAACACATCCTTAGAATTCAAGTAGATCTGTTTGAAAATAATAAAAGTGTATAGTTTATCTGTCTTTGTATGATTGTATGCTTAGATGGAGTGCATTTGTAATACTAAATATATTAATTGTGAAAGAAATGGAAAGTCCTAACTAGTGTTTTAAAATCTGTACTCACTGATTTTTCACTGAATTCTGGAGCACATTATCACTACTAATTACATATATATGTGGGATTTAAAAATAAATTAGGGAACTTTGCAACCAAATTCAAGCAATTCTAACAGTCAATGAAATGAAAAAATCTCTCATTTATGATTTTAAATATACTTTATTCCCACATTTATTCATTAGAGAAGTTATTTGAGTTTAATCAAGGGTTCAGCTTTTTCTCCGGCTCATCATCTGTTCTTAATCAACCCTGTCAAAATCAGACTGCTGAATTTGTGACGCTGCTATCATTTCTATGATAATAGGATAGTTGATGAGCACAGTATTATTGCCTCATTGTAGGATCTGGGAAAAGAAAGACTGGACTGTGTGGGAGGCAGAATTAGCAGGAACACAAGTGTCTCTTTAGCTGGAGAAAATAGGAGCATGGGAAATTATGCCCAATTAAAGGTATTTTTGTGAAAGGGCTCCCTTTCAATTTGTCTCAATGTGAAGTTTCCTATGATTTTATAACCTCACCAATACATTAAGAATACTCTTAGAAATACTAAGTAATGTTTCAACACTTTTCCATTTTACCTTACATTACAGTCTCTTGATTTATACTTTAGCAATTGCTTATTGCAAACTTTTAAGGCAAGAAGATCCTAATTACTTTGAAGTTTTAAAAACCTCTGTTTGCCTGATCCTCCTGCTCCAAGCCTCTTACTGGCATCCTCTCTCTCACACTGGCACATTTGTCTTCCCAGTGGGACATGGTAGTGGTGGTGGAACGTGTTCCTCATCATCCAGCCAGTTTCTTGGGCTTCTGAAGCAGCAGTGAAGAAGCCTTAGGTTGATTTTCATACTTGAAAACCTGGAAGCAGAGGGAAAAGAAAAATGAGACTACCATATCCCTCAGCTGTATAAATGCTGCTCTTTTTGGCTTATATGCCATCTGCTACTGACAGTATACTTTGCAGATATAAGTTTTGGCTGTTTTTTTCATACCTCATCCTAAGCAATTAAGAAGGAAAGGTGTGCAGAAACAACCCAGAGATCTTATTGTAAGGATAAGAATGTTTAATTTCACTGGCTTGTGCTTTGGAAGTGTTGTTATAATGTCTGGTCCATTAACTGTGTAACACAGCACCTTTCATGATTTCTAAACCTCTGCCTGATTTCAGGACTCACAGGGTCCGGATTTTCCTTTCATGTAGCATGAGAGCTATCTTGCCTTCCGCTACCTGAGGAGCCCTTCAGCTGTGCTGTTCTTAGTGTAGGGGGACCATCTCTGGAAAAAAAGTATTCCATCTGAAGTAACTGGTTTTGATATATCAAATAGCTCTGGGATGAACCAGCAGCAAGGAATACGAAGCCACCTAGCTGGTGCTGACGTTCATACTGAAAACCTAACCAGGAAAGATCTTGTAATTACTGCTTTACTTTCCTCTGATTATGAATTGGGTGTGTGTTAGGTGGAAAAACTAATTCAAGTCCATTTGAACTTACATAAAAGCAAAAGTCAAAATGGCTATTATGTAGTCATTCATAACTTGCTAGCAATGAAAAAATTCTTTATGGTGTCTACCAGTATCTGAATATGAATAATGGGTCATGTATAGAAAAGCCTCTAACTCATTTCCTCATTCACCTCCCTTGGACTCTTCAGGGGAAATTTCAATTCAACCCTTCCTGTAGGTCAAAGGGAATGCTGTCAGGACAAGGGATATCTTAGCACATTCATGGATTTGACAGGTTATCTTCTTAATAAGACCATGAGAGGGCTTCAGGCTCTCAGGCAAGAAGAGAGACCAGACTAATTATCCCAATTCAGCCTCAAAAGATTCCAAAAACTGCTAAAGGACAGTGGAAGTGATGGAGAAGCTGAGAAGCTTATGAACCATCATCACTGTACATTGTCCTTTGTAAGTACTAGCCAGCAGTAAGTACTATGATCAACACTGGTTTTCAAATGGACATTGTCGTGGTTTAAACCCAGCCACACAACTTGTTCACTCACTCAACCCCCCTTTCTTGCCCTCCCATCCTTCCTCCCTGCTCCCGGAGGGATGAGGAGAAGAACTGAAGGAATGCAACTCCCATGGGCTGAGATAACAACAATCCAGTAACTAAGGTACAACACAAATCACTATTGCTATCACCAATGATAATAATGACAAGGAAATAACAAGGGAAAAGAATACAGCATCTCACCAACCACCGACAGATAACTCACGACACCCCAACCCAACCAAGTGCTGACCGACCAACTCCTCCACCCCAAGATCACTCGCCCTTCCGGGTAACTCCCAGTTACATCCTGGGCATGATGTGCTATGGTATGGAATACCTCTTTGGTCAGTTTGGGTCCTGTCACTCCTTCCTCCTGGACTCCCCTCCTCCCTGGCAGAGAATGAGGCTCACAAAGTCCTTGGTCAGAACAAAACACTCGAGCAGTAACTAAAACCAACCCTGTTATCAGTTTTGTTCCCAGGTTAAGTCAAAACACCAGCTACTATGGAGGAGAAAAACTGACTGCTATTGCTGAACCCAGGACAGACATCCTCTCCTTATTGTGTAGGTTCGCTCAATTTGTCTGACCTCTGTTGTAAGATGAGAAGCTGGGGTAGGAATTCAAATGGCAGTGAGAAAAAACATGAGAAAGAGATTAAACAAAGAATTCCTTCTTCAGATTAAACAAAGAATTCCTTCTTGAAGGTGCATTAAAAACTTGCTATTACTTAGTTTTAAATCTATTTTTGAGAGAAGCTATTTAATCTGACATAATTAAAGCAAAAGTTCTGGGCCTACATGATGTTTTAGGCTGGGCTGTGTAAAAGAAACCGTACATGGAGGATCCTGGCACAGGGATCCAAACTGTGGGGAACATACCTTCCTGAAAAGTTTGACGCAGCTAATTCCTTTTCCTCTCAGATTCTTCACTGTGGAGCCCTTAAAAATCAATTCTCTATTTAGTCCTTTTGGGTAATTGATACTAAATTCTGTGTCTGCACTATCTTAACTATCCAAAAAGCAATCCTTAGCTTTTGTTCAAAAAGAAGAGCTGGTTGGAAGAGTTCACTATTGCACATGAGAGTAAGCTAGCTCAGTCCATAATTTGGTCTTAGATTCTGCCCTGCAGGTAGCAGCTCAAGAAACATTTTCTGTCATCACTGATTAGCCAAAATGCCATGCTGTCTTGGAATAAAAAAATCTTGCCTTGGTTTTTAATACCTCTGTCACCTTTCAGATGAATTTCAGGAATATAAGTGAAATATTCAGTGCTGTGTTTCCTTAACAGATGAACTTTCCACAATCAGGATTGAAATATACAGTTGGAGAAGACTTCAGTTTCTCAGTGGCTGCTATGGACTATGCTGTGAACTCTCTTAACGCAATAAACTGGCCCAAATCTTCTACCACCAACTCAGAGTACCTCAATTTCACTGAGTAACACAGAGCAGAAAAATAATGACTTTGTGGAAAATTATTTTCTGAAATAAGTTTGTGTTTTCATGTATTACTGAAGTTTCCTCTGATATAAGAATGGAAAAATCTACAGAGAAAATAAATTTTCTTGATCAGCACATTTCGGTACCTTCCTATTATGTTGCAGCTTGGTTCTTTTCCCCTTTAAATCATTTGGGCTGCAGTTCAAGGTATTGCTTAAGCTTTGTGTTTAGAGCTGAAGGTCCATGCCCCTCAAAAGCCTAAATACAGAACAGGGAGTTAGGTCTTAGGTCAAATAAATCACTCACTGGAAAATTAATATCCTAAATTTTTGGTGGAATTTGGTTTAGGCAATACACCTGCATTTTTTCCCATGGAATACCTGATTTTTTTTGAGGAATTTAAATAATTGAAAGATAGATATGCATGTAAGTATGTCTAAAAATTGTTATAGCCATCCTTTTACTTAATAAAATTATTAACTTTTAAAATACTCAAGAATCTTCAATAAAGATTAGTTCCTGAAAGTGGTGTAGCACACCTAAGAGGTGCATGCATATAAAGTACATGGAAAATGAGCATGGGAGCACAAAACCCACTGCTTGTTTCATATGGAAACGCACACTGTATTAGCTAAGGAGATAGCCATGGGAGTATATCATAGGGAAAATTTGAATTGAAAAGGTTTGATGTATCTAGAATTTATTCATCCCTATCTATACCTGTATTAGTTATAAATACTCTATCTTTACATAAAGAACTTTGTTAATGACTCAAGCACATGCAGATGGAAGGACATTAGACCAATGTAAGATATTCAGGGACATCAGCTTAAGCAATGGCTTACTTAATTATTATAGCTGTACGTGCCTACATTATTGCCTACTGGATGGCTTTAAATAAGGACAAGTTCAGCAAAGGTTGGATGGGGTGAAAAGGGCAGAAAAACATCTGAGATGAGTCAGACAGTATTTTCTAGCATGTCCCTGGATGTAGCAGAACCCAGACATGTCTTCAGTGTTCATAAAATGTCACCGACACATGAAAACAAAAGACAGGATTGAATCATAGAATAATAGAATAGTTAGGGTTGGAAGGGACCTTAAGATCATCTAGTTCCAACACCCCTGCCATAAGCAGGAACACCTCACACTAAACCATGTCACCCAAAGCTTCATCCAACCTGGCCTTGAACACTGCCAGGGATGGAGCACTCACAGCCTCCCTGGGCAACCTGTTCCAGCATCTCACCACCCTCAGAGGAAAGTATTTCTTCCTTAGATCCAATCTATACCTCTCCTGTTTAAGTTTGAATCCGTTACCCCTTGTCCTGTCACTACAGTCCCTAATGATGAGTCCCTTCCCAGCATCCCTATAGGCCCCCTTCAGATACTGGAAGGCTGCTAGGAGGTCTCCATACAGTCTTCTCTTTTCCCAACTTTCTCAGGCTGTCTTCGTATGGGAGATGCTCCAGTCCCCTCATCATCCTCGTGGCCCTCCCCTGAACTTGTTCCAACACCTCCATGTCCTTTTGATGTTGAGGGCACCAGAACTGCACATAATACTCCAGGTGAGGTCTCAGGAGAGCAGAGTAGAAGGGCAGGATCACCTCCTTCGACCTACTGGTCACGCTCCTTTTGATGCAGCCCAGGATATGGTTGGCTTTCTGGGCTGCAAGCACACACTGTCGACTCATGTTCATTTTCTCATCAACCACCACCCCCACGTCCTTCTTGCAGGGCTGCTCTTAATCTCCTCCTTGCCCAACCTGTAGCTGTGCCTGGGATTGCTCCGACCCACGTGTAAGACCTTGCACTTGGCATGGTTGAACTTCATGAGGTTGGTATCTGCCCACCTCAGAAGCATGTCAAGGTCCCTCTGGATGGCATTCCTTCCCTCCACCATATCCACCGAACCACACAGCTTGGTGTCATCGGCAAACTTGCTGAGGGTGCACTCAATCCCACTGTCCATGTCAGTGACAAAGATTCTGAACAAGACTGATCCCAACACCGACCCCTGAGGGACACCACTCGTCACTGGCTTCCAGCTGAACACTAAGCCATTGACCACAACTCTTTGCGTGCAGCCATCCAACCAGTTCTTTACCCACCGAGTGCCCACCTATCAAATTGATGTCTCTGCAATTTAGAGACAAGGATGTTGTGTGGGACAGTGTCGAACGCTTTGCACAAGTCCAGATAGATGGCGTCAACTGCTCTACCCCTGTCCATCAGTTCCGTAGCCCCATCATAGAAGGCCACCAAATTGTTCAGGCTGGATTCCCCCTAGTGAAGCCATGCTGGCTGCCACCAAGCACCTCCTTGTTTTTCATGTGCCTTAGCATGCCTGCCAGGAGAATCTGCTCCAAGATTTTGCCAGGCACAGAGGTGAGACTGACTGGTCTGTAATTCCCCGGGTCATCCAATTTCCCCTTCTTGAATCAAAAAAAGGCTTTTGATCTTCAAGTCCATTTCTTGTAAAATCCAGATTCATATAAAGAAGAAACTTTTACAACTCATAGCCCTTTAGAGTCAATGTCTATTGGTTCTGATGCAATCTGCTCTAAGTAGACATATTAATAGACAAATGCTTCTATAGTCAGCTGCTTGGCGCACTTACATGGGTCTGTATGAATGCACAGCTTTGTGGATAGAGAAGCAGCAACGTATGAGTAAAAGACAATGAAGAGTAAGAATGCAGAATACTGTTAAAAATCTAGCAATCTATCTTTTGACACAATTTTCCATGTATATCCTTAAGAAAACAGGACAAGAAAATAGAAATGTGTGATACTCACTAGTGCATGGGATTATTTTTCTATTTTTTTTCATCAATAAAGTAGGTCACTGGTAGTCTGTGAATTTGCCTGGGTGACATTTTCCTGTGAAAGTACTCAGTTTCTGAAACCACGAATATATATGCTGGAAAATTACCCTGTTTATCTCTGCTGATGATGTCTGCCTAGCAAAAATGGTTTTGATTGCCTTTGCCTTCTAGAGAGGCAGGCCTTATAATATCACACTATCATGTAACCTTCCAGGGCCTACTCAGCATATGGGTTTCTTAGTGGCTAACATGTGAAGTGACATGGTTTTAACTCAACATAGAGCTAGTGAAGATGCTTGCAGTCTTTAAGATCAACATGGATAATCAGTTTGAGAGCTAATGATTCACATTTTTAAAATGTACAGAGCTATCTTCAGCGATGTTGACACTTTGATGAAATCTTTTATCCCTCTAAATCAACTTAAATGATAAATTACATATTATGATCATATATATTATAAATTTTAGACCACAACAGGTTTCAATAATAGATTTTTCTCTTTAAGCAAGTACTTTTGATCCAGTCTCACCAAACAAAAGAGTATGCCTTATTAAAAAGAAAAAGAAAATAAAAAAAAAAGCTGTTTCATTTTATATTGGAAAAATACAATGTGACATCTGGAGAATAAATTGTTCAGTCATCCAGAAATACGCCTTGTAAAAATTGCTTAGGTTTCTGTAACAAGATTATTTACTGCGACTGTTCACCTATAATACAGCACACTTCTGAAATGGACCTTTTATGAAACACATCAAGCACTGTGGAAATGTATTCAGAGCATTAATCTACAACACTATACACTTTTAGAACACTTTTAGAACAGATTTTGAAACTCAGATCATCTAATGATACAGAAAGTTTTTTCTTTATAGTCATTCCAGTCACGTTTTACGCTAAGCCCTCAGGGTATTTAACATAATGCAATAAGTTTTGTTAGAAAACACAAACAAACAAAATGTATTACTTTTCAGATGAGTAGTGAGCTCACTGTTCTGTGTGCTTATTTCCACTGCCTAAAGGTAAAGCAAATACCATGTGTATCTTTTGCTCTAGAGCTTTATAAATATTGAAGCGACTCAAAATATGTCAGTTTCTAATCATAGATTTTGTATAATTAATGACAACAGGCCGTTTATGATCATACTAGAGCCAAAGAAAGGGCCTGATTCAAAGAGGCTGGGATTGATTTGCTATGGCTTTAGGTGTCTCAAGTGAAGAAACTTCAAAAAATAGAAGCAATAAGAAGGATGTATTTGTACCTTTTATTTGCACTAGGTCTTCAAGGAGCTGCGTATTTTCTGCAACAAGGTGGTTTCTAAGCCTGAAATCATATGTACATAGAGTGAAAGCTAGTTCTGGAAATATCCAGATGTAAAAATGAAAAATTAAATATTATCGCTGATGTCTGGGAAGAACTAATGTCTAAATCCCAAGCAAGATGACAGTGATGAAACAGACATATTTTCCCTGCAAGATAGGTTACAATGAAGTTGCAAGAATGTAGGAGGGTTTTCTTGATATGTGATTTAGAATCCCTGCATTTGAATTGTGAGGTAGACATCGAGTTAGATTCTTAATGCAACAGAGTAACTGATGGCCAAAAAAGAGGGTATTTCTGTTTCTAAACACAGACGGCAGTCTTTACTTGCTATCTTTCCTGCAAGTATTCTCTTGACTGGTAATAACTACATGAATCACATGTTGGAATGCTTGATTCAGCCATTGGGCCCACCATACCTTTGCAAGTCAGATTTATCCCAAAACAACATTTTTTCTCAAGAAGTCCATTATAAAATTCCTGAACTGTCAGGTGTCATTAAGGATATAGGGCATAAGAGAAGCTGGAGCATAAGAATGCAGTGTAAAGGCAAAACGTATATAAAAATGCACTTCTTTTAGAGTTTAGTTTCCCCTGTGTTCCAGCAACGCCCTTTATAGGAAGATCTCAGCATAGGTGAGTTATAGGTCTGCTTTCAGGCTTTAGGATATGCAGTCAAGCCTATCCACACTTCTTGCCAGTTTAACTTGCTTATTATGAGTACCAGTCCAAAATGCTCACCAGTTTTATAGTGTAGGATATTGGAGATTGCAACTGTGGTTTGTAATTTCTTCCAATACTTTATATCAAGATACTGTATTTTTTTGCTGCAAGATGATGAGACCATATGGAGAAGGCTAAAATTCACTGACTGAAGGAAATGAATTATGATTTCTCTATTTTTTTTAGCTTCTTCTACTGACTCAGCAGTAAGTCTGAGAACTTACATTATCACCTTGATAATCTAATATGAACTTATGTTGACTGTGGATTGTACAGTGGTCCACATATATACATAAACTACTGTATAAGTGGTCTTGCTTTTATTTGTATTACAATGCAGCCTTATTAGGAAATAGGAGTAATTTATGGCAGTGTGGTAATTGAGGGATGATATTACCAGCCAGAAATTGTCATCTGTCGTCTTGCTTTCAAAGACATTTCTTAATGTTTCTTCTGTGTCTTGCCACTTAAAATTAAATCATTCCAAGATTGTGAATTATTTTTCTTTAGAAGCCTTCTGATGTTGTCACTTTTGTCAGTCTTCAGATGTTCAATTTTTGCAGTGTTCCTGATTTCCTGCAGATTTTATTCTTTCTTCACAGAATGATTCATGTCATTTTCTAGAAGAAATGTCTAGGGTATGTTTGCTTCTGCTGTCACCAGAATACCCATGCCATTAGAAGTCATACTGTTTCCTGTAATAAGTTATCATATTTTGAAGTACAAAGAAACCTAAGGTTATCTCAACTGCTGTTACAACATTCCTTTTATTTTCCACCTTTATTTTGCTTGATTGCTTTTATACTCCACTCCATTTTGCAGTATTGGTGCCTTATCTGTCTTCTGTCTTTTTTTTGGTTTTGATTATGTTTTTGCTTCATGTCCTTGATTTTCCACATGTACAGTGACTTTGAGGTTATTGTTGAGTAAGATAGACATGGAAAACTTAAGTATACACTAATATATGCTGCATGTAATTAAGAATGGACATGAATAATGTATTACATGTTACATAATACATATCGTGAGAGACTGAATAATAAAAAATAAGTAAAAAAATAGAATAAAGCAATTTCTTTTCCTAATATCTACTCTTATTGTCAATCAGCAAGTAGAAAACTCAATCAAAACCAACTTGGGGAGAAAAACACCATGTAGAAATTCTCTTATAGCCCTTAAATTTCCTGCTGAAGTTTTCCTGTGTTTCTCACCTTTATGCCCTGGTGGTTGGTGCTGTTGCTTGGGGCAGCCTGGCAAATTGTGTCAAACTAAGAAACACTTTCAGTATAAGAGCTAAAAATAATATAAGAAGTTATTCCTTTGCTGTTTAAATTTGCACTTGTTTGGAATTTGATCTTTCCATCAATAATTGGAATTCCAACTCACTTATGAAACACCTCATAATAGATGCACGCTATCTTGTATAAATTCTCTATGTCTATGATATGTTGAGGGGAAAAAGACCCCCACTATCAAGAAGATAACAGCTATTCCTATGTGGTGGGAGAGGGAGCTCGTCCAACCCTTGGCCTATCACCAATCCAGAGCTTTCTCTACTGCTTTTCAGACTCAATAAATCAGGTCTTTAAACATGCAATCGGCAAACTAAATATGAAGTACAGTAATCTAGGCAGAGAGAATACAGGGGGGTAAGTGGGGTTCCAGATATTACTGATGTTTCACTGTACAAGTGAATGAAAGCTAAACCAGCTTGCTGAATATGGGTATATATCACAGTTAAAAATAGAAATCAAAAGAAAGTCAAGCTAACTTTTTGCACTTCTAAAACTGGTGAGGTTTTTTTATGAACCAGCCACTGGAAAAACTGTTTCCCTGTACACATTCTACACATGGAGTGAGATGAATTTGCTTGTGGATTCATGTTTATAGTGTTAGACAGCCTTTAAAACTTTCACAGATTTTTTTTTTTTCTGTTCAGTTGTGATCCTGCACTGAACTGACAATATTCCTTCTGTGTTTGGTAATCCTTGGTCAGCTACTTGGGCTTTACAAGATCAATAATTTAGTTGATTTTTAAACCAAAGTCCAGTATTAAAATAAAAATCTGTAGTAAAAGGACATGAAATAAACAAGCTTCTGCTCTGTAAAACTTCATATAAAAATATAGTAAGCTTGTATTATCATAGAAACTATATTATAACGTATACTGTAAATCAGTTCCTACATAGTGGAATGAAAAGCCTACTGAAATGGAAAGATTTAAGATAATACTTGAAATAGGAAAATATGTATATTCTGATATTAAAATTAGTATCCATATGTAATAGTCAATATAGCCTTTGTATCTATGTATCTTTGTATCTATCTGTTACACAAACTGAACAATTGATGTAAAATCACACAACTTTGTTTTGTACTCTGCTTCCCCTGTCTTTGAGACAGTTGTAACGAATTTGGTTGCTCTGCTCTAGACATTTTGGTACAGATCATCTACAGAATAATTTGCAGCATTATGTTGTAGTTTAAATAAATGTTCCCTTGAAACAAAAAACCCCACTGCTGTAATCATTTATTGATTTGCTAGTACTGAAATACTATAGATCTCTGGCACAGAGTAAATTGGTATTTTATATCTGATGCCACATTGCAAAATATTAGCATTCAGATTAAAACAAGTGCCCTCTGCCAAGAAAAGCTCAATTTAGGGCCAAAGCAATTGGATTTTGAAATACATTTATGTTTAGTTTTTAAAGCATTTCAATTTTGGGAAAATGAAATTGAGGATAAGCTTTTTGCTTAGTACTGTGTACATCAGGGGGTTACCTAAGGGGATAAAAAAACAAGCCATGAAGTTAATTTAGCTTCAGTACTAGACAAAAATCTCTTGGCTCATGTAAGCAGTGCTAAAGGTTGAGAACAGCTGCAGATCTCTTAAAATCATGCTTTTTCTACAAAATCAGGTTTTGTATTTCTATATAGATCATCTATTTATAAATATTTCTATGGCTATGTAGCTTGCTCTTTATAAATGGGTTATTTTAGTAACTATTTGATCCACATAGAATTTATTCAGTTTATTTCAAGGTCAGGATTAAATTTAAAGAAAAAAATGTCTAGAGAGTGAAATTTTTCTTAGGCATTACTTCAAAAGGTTATCTTTCCTGGGAAAATCTAAGTGGTTTGAAATACTGTCTGTGTATTCAAAATACTTTTTATTAAATAGTTTAGATGTTGCTCTGGCAGGCAAGCCAACTGTGCTGTTTTCATATTTGGTGTTTCTTGACAAAAGAGCTGAGATGATGAGAACCAAAACAGTTTCTTTAGTGTGCACTTTTACAAGCACTGCTGAGCAAAATCTGCTTTTATTTTATAGAATTAAAACAGTATTTTTAAAAGCAGGAGTATCAGTATAAAGAAAAAAAAAAGCTTGCAAGCTGCTTAGTCCTTTTTTTCTCTTGGTGGAATTGAGTAAAATAGGTGCTGGTTGTATCAAAAAGAATTTTTATAGAGATAATTGTTCTTGCCAAGTAGAAATATGAAACACTTATTGAAAGGTGCTGTCATTAATATTGAAAATGCTATTATGTATGGATTTTCCAGAAACTAGGTTTTTGACTAAGGAGTATCATTTAAACCTACATATGATAATTATGTATGCCATACTAATTGAATTATCAGTAGAATATTTTGTAGTCACTAAGAAATTACTATTTCTCAGAAATGTTGTCTTATGTATATATGATTTCATGCATGAGCTCAGGTTGGTTTTGCGTTTGAGTACAAATCTCTTGTATACATTCTTTTGAGGAAATTAAATTTATATATAAAATTCTTTACACAGCCTTGATGTCACATTGCAGGAGGCAGTTTGTCTTCTGCAATTTTCCAAGTGTTGTTTATGCTGAATGTTGCTAGCTTTACACAAGGTGTAGTTACTGTGAAAAAGAGAGCAGTATGTTCTTATCTGCTGACCTTTATAGATTTTTTTTTTTTGGTAAACTTTTCTTTTTATGTTTGCCATAAAAAAATACTAAGCCGTACTTAGTATTTTTTGTTGTCAATTTAATTAGTTCAGAAAGAGGCTGCTAGTTTGGGGGTTCAGGTTTGCAGATTATGTTGCTGATTTTTACCAGTAGTTAGCTTGCAGAATTGCTAAGTATGTATGTGGTAGCAGCACAACATTAATGTTCCCAAGTGTCTCCAAGTGTCCTAATGAACAAGTACTACTAATACAGTAGTATTAATGGCTGTATTAATACAGTAGTATTAATGGCTGTGACCTCACTGATGTGTTTAGAGAAATGGTAAATGGTTTAATATTTGTAAAAACATCATAGATGATCAGTTAGTTCATCATAGGCTTTGCAGAATGGTTGTAACACCATACACATTCTTCATGCCTATAGTACCTGTCTATCTCTTCTTGTACTGAGCATATCTTTTGTCATAGTGTATTAGTGCACAGAATGTGACTCACACCAAGGCTTTTCTTTACCAATTTCTATTAACATACCATTTGTATTAATAAATTAGTAAATCAGGAATTCTTTTCAGTGCCAGCTGCAGTGGGGGCTTAAGTGTTCCATTTTAAGACATCATTCATAAGAAGAATTATAATATGGTGCGAAATATCACAGTATTACATGCTATAGCTTGTGTAATAGTAGAGCTTGATGTTGTCACCTGCTTGACTTCTTTTATGTGTAGAGATATCCTAGCATCTGCCTTTTCACAGCTGCATGATTTGCTTCCCATCATGTCATGATGATACAATTTCACTGCTCATGTATATAATTATCTTGACTTATATTTTAAGTTCTGTATTGTAAAATATCAAGTAGATATACTCACATTATCTTGTGTTATCAAAGAGCTGGAAAAAACCTGCTAGTTTATTTAAATTCTTGCTTTATTTTTGAGATGTGTTTTGGCAATAATTTGCAACCACCACCACTTGATCTCCTCCCTTACACAGACACACACACATGCACCCACATAATTTTACCTGATAAAGGGCATAATTTTGACTGTTTCTGAAAATCACATTTAGATCTGAACTAGAGAACATTGCTTAATTAACAACCATGGTAGTCATACTGAGTGAAGTAAAAATTCATGCAAATTTCAACTTATTTTAAGAAGTGGTTTAATTAGCTGATTATGAGTTATCAAAACAGATAGAGTACAACATGAGTATTCATGACTACAGAATTATTGCATTTTACCTTTGGCAGTTAATTAATAATTTTGAGATGAAAGGTCAATTTAGGAATAAAAAGTATTTTTGAAAGGATTTTTCAGGAATGAATTATGAGTGTTTTTTATGAGGCATTTCAGAATACTAATATTACATATTAATATTACATATTAGTATTCTGACAAAATAAACATGTATAAGCCATGTTTTGTTGTGAATCACAAAAGTTTTTGTCCTCAGACACTACTTTGCCACCCCAGCATCTCTAGTTGTCCAGGTGTAATTATTTGGGCAATTCTCAAACTTGCTGTTTTGCATTCAAAATTCACAGTGTCTTTGAGTCTGTTTGAATTAGTAATTTATTCCAATGATATTGTATTTGTTTTAATTAAATGGCCTTTCAAGTGAGAGAGCTAAATCTAGAACTTCAAATTTGGCCAGAAATCCCACACCCTCTATCTGTGTTGTGACTTTCAACAGCTCAAGCTTTCCTTTTGCTTTATTTACCAATTCTACCACTGTTGGGTTTTGATGGCCTTCGCTATTAACACCGTGAAGAAAAGGGAATGCATGGACCAAAATCCAGCATTCCAGCAGCATATGACCACTGTAGGTATAGTTAACCAATATCACAGTAAGGTTACTGAAGAGACACTTCACTTCAGCACAAAGGGCACACTTACATTGATGTGTTTCCTGAATGATTAGAGAGGTTAAGTGACTTGCTGACAAGTACTTCAACATTGTATTGAAAAATACTATAATCCTATAATGATCTATTGTTTTAAGGCCAGAGGAGCAGACAAAAATAATAGCAGTAAAAATAAATTAAGAGCTTTCTTTTGGAAAGTCATAATTTTACTTCATAATTCTGCTTTTACAATAGATAGAGTGTGACAGATAATTTTCAAATGCCTCAGGATATTTAAAATATCCTGATAGTACTGTGAATGGTCCCCAAGCAGAAAGTGTAGAAAAGGTATTTTCCAGACTATGGCCCTTTCTTCTAAAACCTGCAGAGAGTAACAATGTTTGAATTGAAAATGAGTATTTATTTTGGAAAATTGCTTGCTTTTTGAATAAGTTATGTTGCACGGGGTAGAATGGAATAACACACATCATGAATTAATGCTGTTAAAATGAATACTTGATATGAATCCTGGGAAATGTTCTTTGCCATCAGTGTTTGAAAATAGTAAGAGCTGTGGAGAAGCCAAACCAATTTGCATTGCTTGAAAAGGCATAGGTTTCCCACTACTGATGAATTAGCAAGCACTTTGGATCAGCTCCATCTTGTAGTGTTGTTAGAGTTTACCTAAAAAGCAATAGTGCAAGAAGGTACAGTATGTGATTTGGAGCTAAATCAATACTGAAGTTCAATAAAGAATTGTAAGTTAGAGGAGCAAGAAGAAATGAAATTCTGTTGACCTAAACACCTGACACACATCTTAGCTAAGAGCATAAGCCACAAAGGTTGTTTAATAGACAGTTTCTGTACACTGGTGAGAAGACATTTCTTTTATTTTTTAGAAGTTCTGTATTCCTGCTAGGCAAAACTGGCAATTGCAGGATCGCCTCTCAGTTTTGCATCTGTTCTTGCAATTATCAACCTTTTTCCTTTTCCTTCTTCTGATTCCATTACATCTATTTCTTAGGTTATTCTCTTGCCATTTCAGAAAGGCTGAATTCTTCTCAGTACCTGAAATACTTGGATTTAGACACTTTTATATTTTGTGAAAAATTGATGAAGCAGTTACATTCTACCTGTCCTAAATGAATTAGTATTTTAATTTCCACTCAGAAAAAACATGTTCTTTAGGATACCCAGTGTAAATTGTCCATATTATTTGGTTAGAATGGCCAACATAATTCTTGAGCTCCACTGCCACTGAAAAAGAGAGACATACAATGACATTCCTCAACCCTGTGACTAACATTTAGAAAGGAAGTGCTTCCAGGTTTTTAACTAAGCAATTACCATTCTAGTAACTTCTAATATGGCAACTGCTGTATTGGAACGTTTCATGATCAGCATTTAAAAAATTATCTGGTGACAGTAAAAGTAGCTGGTAAAGATGGAGGAGACAAAAGAAATCTCTGAGTTTCTTCGATGTGGAATCTCTCCTCAACTGTGGTATATGTGGCTCTAAACCTCAAACAAATAACTTGGAAGCCCCTTAGTTTCCTCCTTGACTTATTCCCTTCCTTTCAACTCCTTGATCACAAACTTGTTTTTTTCCATCTGACAGTGTAAACTCATGCCTTCAGCTTTATATCCATGAAGAGCAATGTTTGAAATGTAAGTACCTAGGAAGTAATACACTGAAGGAATATGGCTCTAAGTATGTTTGTCCAGCATTCTGACTAATCAGGGTCATCTGTGAAGTTCTCATTAAGTTAGTCTTAGTATCTGAAACATGGAGATTTAAATCACTCCAAGTAATACTTTGTCAACATTAAGTAAAATTCCTAGTTTCAACCACTGTGTATCTCAAGAATTTATCTATGTGAAATCTAATCCCTCTGTGAATCTTGTTAAATTTATAGCATTAGCAAAATACCATGGCAAGGAGTTACAAAATCTAATTATGAGTTGTGTGATAAAAATTATTTTCCTTTTATCAGTTCGTAATTTGCCCCATTTCAGTTTAATAACTATCTCATTTTATTATGTTATAGAAGAGAAGAAGAAAAGATCCCAGTTGACCTTCTTTATAGCTTTCATTATTTCTTAATACGCTTTTTGTCATGCCTGTTCCAATTTGTCTTCTTTTGAATAAAATAAACAAAATAAGAGTTTAAATAGCATTTTTTAGCCTTATCTAAGAGTTTTGCTTTGCTTCCATCATATTTGTCTGCTTCTTTGAACCTTACATCTTCAATATCCCTTATGAGATGCAGACAATCTCTAGGTTTTTTTAAATCCACATTAGTTAATTCTTTTCCATCTATAGTAAAACTTTTTCTTTTTTTTTTTTTTTTTTTTTTTTTTTTTTTTTTT
>NDXB01011024.1:16669-40275 GCA_002631895.1 Agapornis roseicollis | reverse complement strand
TAAATTTTAAAAATTTATTTTTTTTTTTTTTTTTTTTTTTTTTTTTTCATTTTTTCACATACGTATAACTTATATTTATGTATACATATAACATATGTTACATATAACATATGTTATATGTATATAACATATATGTATATGTATATATGTATGTATATGTATATATTTTTTCACATATATATAACGTATATGTAATATATACATATACATATAACATATGTGATTTTCTTGGGTTTCCTCATATGAATTGAATTCTTCCTCTTGATGATTTTGTTTACTAAAGCACAGAATAATAAATCATTTCTGCTTTGAACAAAGCCCTGCTTAGGATATCTTGGATTTTGAGTGTACTTCACTGAAGTCTTTAATACAAATATGTCTCCATCTTGGGAAAATTTATGAAAATGCATCACAGGAGATGTGAGCAATTTCATCCATTGATTTTTTTTTTTCTTTTGCTTCTTGCATATTCATACATGTTTCTGGAAACTGTCAAACTTTACCAAACTTTAAAGTAAATTACAACCAAAAAAGAAAAAAAAAGAAAAAAAGGAAAAAGAGAGTAACATGATTCACATAAAGAAGAGTTTCTCTTAGAGCAGGGCTGTGTGGTATCAGCTAATGTAGGTGGCATATTTCAATATTCATGTCAAGACTTTTGATAAATTATGCTATGGTTGTCACATTTTTCCTGGCAGCATCTCCCAGTCACTGTACTTTGGGGAATTAGGTTGCAGCAATGAAAACACAATGTGTCTGGTGCTGGGGCATGCCAAAGGAAATGAGATCATAGTTCAGCCAATGAACTTCTCCAGGGGAATTCAGTGTGCACCTTTTGGAAATAAAAATTGCTAAGGTGTGGGTAACCACTGGCAAAAAAGTGCGTGTATGTTTACAAGAGGGAAAGTCAGCAAGAAGTGAATTCTGTTACAGAGAAGTACAAAGTATATTGATCCTAAGGGCTGATATGTTACCAATCCAGTGATTTACTTGCACCCAGCTGTTAGAAAGAAGACTATTTACTTGATCTTCCAGTGTTATAAGTGCAAGCAAAAAGTGTCCGAGGAGCCTTTTTCAGGTACTACAAAGTAAAATTAGTGTAAAGTTTTTAATTGCTCAAAAATTGGATACAAAAATCCCAACAGGCACATTTTTGAAAGATACACCTGTTACCTTCTGGATGTGTTAAAATTTTCACATATTTATTTTACTCAAAAGTGCTAAATTGTATATAGAAAGGATAACACATGCTTATACCACTTCGGGAGAAGAGTCACTATCTTAAGTATATGACCACTATCTGAAGTACATTCAGGGAGGTTAAAACCACCTCTGAATTCAGGGATTGTTGAGCTAGATTAAAACTTGAACTGCAGAGCTCACAGCCATCCCTATTTTGTATGATTATCTGCTATATAAAGTTGCCTGGCTAAAAGTACTTATAGCTAATTCTTCAGAGGAAGACTCTTTTAGACACTTGCTTCCTCCCTGATAACTGTTCCTCTGATAAGAGAAGAGGGGGTTTAGGGAGTTTCTGTATAAGAATACAACAACTGGCATTCTGTGACACAAGCTGCGAAAGACACTGACAGGATATCCAGCCCACCACTTCTGATTGGGCAAAGGGCACAGAAAAACGTAATATCAAAGTTTGAAAGGATGACAAGAATCATAAATTTACCTTAACGGATTTGAACTGTCAAGTCTATGGCACTACAGTGATTGAACAGCTGGTCTGTCAGTTGGCAGGGCATAACCCTGAGCAGCCCTGATGGAGAGGACTCATAAGGGAATATCAGAGAGCTGCTCTTGAGAAATATTAGATACTTGAAGAGCATCATCCAGATAAAAAATTGACACATAGGTGGCCAAGTTACAGATCTCAGAGAGGAAATGTGGGATAGGATGAGGGGTGGGAAGGGGTGGGGAGAGATGCTATTTAGACCTTTGCCTAAGCTTTTGTGACCATAGAATCATAGAATAGTTAGGGTTGGAAAAGACCTTAAGATCATTTAGTTCAAACCCCCTCCCCAAAAGCAGGGACACCTCACACTAAACCATGTCATGCAAGTCTTTGTCCAACCTGGACTTGAACAGTGCCAGGGATGGAACATTCAGCCTCCTTGGGCAACCCAATTCAGTGCCTCACTACCTTAACAGTAAAGAACTTCTTCCTTATATCCAATCTAAACTTCCCCTTGTCCTCTCACTACATGTGTCCTCTCACTTATATCCAATCCATCCCCCCTTGTCCTCTAACTACAGTCCCTAGTGAAGAGTCTATCCCTGGCATCCGGGCATCTTGAGATACTGGAAGGCTGCTATGAGGTTTCCATGCAGCCTTCTCTTCTCCAGGCTGAACAGCCCCAACTCTCTCAGCCTGTCTTTATATAGAAGGTGCTCCAGTCCCCTTATCAACCTTGTGGCCCTCCTCTGGACTTGTTCCAACAGCTCCATGTCCTTTTTATGTTGAGGACACCAGAATTGCACACAATACTCCAGGTGAGGTCTCACGAGAGCAGAGTAGAGGGGCAGGATCACCTCCTTCGACCTGCTGGTCATGCTCCTTTGGATGCAGCCTAGGATACCATTGGCTTTCTGGGCTGCAATCGGCTCATGTTCATTTTCTCATCGACCACCACCCCCAAGTCCTTCTCTGCAGGTCTGCTCTGAATCTCTTCTTTGCCCAGCCTGCAGCTGTGCATTTTGGATGTGCATTTTTGGATTTTTGCAGCTGTGCAATTTTGGGATTGCTCCGACCCAGGTATAGGACCTTGCACTTGGCATGGTTAAACTTCATGAGGTTGGCATCAGCCCACCTCACAAGCGCGTCAAGGTCCCTCTGGATGGCATTCCTGCCCTCCAGTGTATCCACCAAACCACACAGCTTGGTGTCATTGGCAAACTTGCTGAGGGCGCACTCAATCCCACTGTCCATGTCAGTGACAAAGATGTTGAACAAGACCGGTTCCAACACCCTGAAGGCCACCACTCGTCACTGGCTTCCAGCCAGACATTGAGCTATTAACTACAACTCTTTGCGTGCAGCCATCCAACCAGTTCTTTATCCAATGAGTGGTCCATCTATCAAATTGACGTCTCTCCAATGTATAGACAAGGATATTGTGTGGGACAGTGTCGAATGCTTTGCACAAGTCCAGGTAGATGACATCAACTGCTCTACCCCTGTCCATCAGTTCCACAGCCCCATCGTAGAAGGCCATCAAATTGGTCAGGCCATACCAGAAAGAATCCCCTAATTCCCTTAGGCCTTGAAGCAAGCCTGCCATGATTATCTAAGAACATAGGAACATGCAAGGGTATGTCAAAACTGACCCTGAGTTTGAGAGATGAAGGGGAATTGTGAAGCTGTCAACAGCAACGGGAAGAGGAGGAACAGTGGCAGGTTCAAATTAAAAAATTACCTGTGATCATTCTACCTCCAGGTGACAAGGAATCATCCTGGATACACCAAACTGTCAATTCAACTCACAGAACAGAAACAGACAGGACAGAGAAATGAAAACATTCAGCCTGAGAACAATAGAGGAAAACAAGTAAAAAAAAAAATTGTACAATAAGAAAACAGAAGTCTGTAGTTGCTTTGAAAAATTCCCATGGAGAAGGAGCTGCTCTAAAAGATACTGAAAGAGCAATAAAAAAGGTAGATGGAGAGCCATAAGGGGGTACTGCCACAAAAGCCAAGCAAGAAGAATGATCAAGGGTATCAGATTAGACAGGAAGGTCAAAGAGGACAAAGAGATTCCCATGTTAGCCAGAAGGAGGTCATCTGAGACCTTGGTGATTTAGTTTTGAATGGGGAGAACTGGAGCCAGATTGCAATGAGTCAGAGGAAAGGAAATCAATGCAGTGGTCCTAAACAGGCCTTTCAAGTCACTGAGAAGTGAAAGGGAGAAGGAGGGCTGCAAGAGGGAAAAAAAAAGGCTGACCTATTTGCACTGGAAATTCACAATGCACTGCTTATCCTTTTCCCTTCTTCAATGTATGAATTACCTTTTTTTTTTTCCTTGTTTTTCTGATGGATTTTGTTGATGTTTTAATTTTGAAGATTAGAGAAGTTTCCAGACTCCCTGAATTTAACAATCACTCATTAATATATCTCAGGCACCTACCCAAGGAAATGCTTATGTATAGCAGCCTGTACAAATTTCAGTCTTAAATTTATTACTCAATCTCCATTTAACCATAGAGCTTCATTTGTTTCCATGATCACTGCTTGTATGATGTCTGGTACTAGCGTTCATTGGTGCCAAACTAAAATTAAATTTGGGTTTAAATCCCTGGAAATCCTACAGAAACATGAAGCGAGTGATTGTGCTATAGAGCACACTGTAGAGAAGCCTGACTTACCATGCTGTTTCTCAAAAACATGTTTATTTTTTTTCAAGGCGTACATTTGTCTCACCAATCACAGATTTTGCCAACCTGGCAACATTTAAAAGACATGAGAAACACTTTGATAAAAATGCAACTGCTTAGGATTTAGTCATATAATTCTCACTGGAATGAAAAGATAGTTCACAATGGGAAACATCTGAGAATTACATGGGAACATGGACTTGTGATTTCTGGTGCTGCCTTTGGGGTCAGTAAGTACCTGTGCCTGGGAGAAAGAGTTGAGAATTTCCACAACTGGCTTAAAGCAATTGTTGCTTTCTGATTTTAAGAGCACAGTTTTGATGTGCCACCTTTTGCTCATGCTATCTTGAATTTAACAGAGTGAGCACCCAAAAAAGAACAGCCCCCTTGAATCACAGTTCTGGAAACATAACTGAAGTAATGCACATGCTGTATACCAGACATCCCTGTAGTCAGGTCACTGGGGACCCACTGTGCTTTTCTGGGTGGCCTGTAAGAGGTTTTACTCATGGGTGTTCCCTTACAGAAATTGCTGACGCATAAGGAGGCAGTGACTACAGACCTGCTTCTGCCATGTGCCCCCTCCATGGGCCTCAGCCTGGGACTCCAAGCCCCAAAGTTCTCCCTGCCAGGGGCAGTGTGCTCCCCACCCAGCTCAGATACATTTTGCTTTGCAGCCCCTGGCCTGCTGTCCCACCTGTAAAATGGTTGTTCAGAGATCACCTAGTGCAGACTATAACACATCTTTAAAAATAAAATCACTTTAATGATATTCAGCTTCACCTTCCTCTCCTCCAAAGCAGTAAAGCAGTTTATCTGACTTGATTTTTTTTTTTGACCTCAATATTTAAATCAATAATTTCATCCATGTTAAATGAATACCACCTACCGCAGATTTAATTTCAAGTTACGAATAAATAATCTTGGAGCTTTAGCCTGTTTTTTAAATAGTGAATTACTCTCACTTCATATTTTGCAAATGTGTTTTTGATTTGCAGATGTGGGTGGAATACTCTGCAAAAATACATCTCCAGCTACGCTATGCTCTGAAGCTGTCTCCAGAGACTATTAATGTGGTTGGTCACCTTGTTCTTATAGCAACCGCACCCAGGATTTAATAAAGTTTACAATTTAAAAAGAAAGAAATTATATTACCTTTAATAAACTGTAAATCTTGATTGCACACATATGCACACACATCTAGCTCATCTACATGTGAATTCAAGGTTTTGGACTGAGCTGCTCAATTTCTTTCAGGAAAAGCCCTCTTAAAGTAAGTGCTCAAACCTCTGAAATGGAACAAAAATTCTGGGCTGCATTCCCACATGGTTTACACTGCTGTAATGTTACTGTCGGCAAGGTAAACATGGTAGTGCTTCAGCCCAACACCATGGCTCACGGTCTCTTCAAGTGCCCAGCTGGGTGCCATTTCCCCACTCTGTATGAGGGACACACAAGAACCAGCCTACCAGGCAGTGTTTTCATCCTTCCCAGGAAAACAAAAGCACTGGAAAAGTCATTACCTCTTCCAAACACATGAGATGCCAAGTACGAAGTACCTGACAGTGATATTTTATGCTTAGTCTTTCTTCCTGGTGGGTGCTATTTGCATAATGCAGATTTTCTACCTTAAATGGGTTTGGTTTATGCTTTTTTTTTAGTTTTTTTTTTGTCCAGTTTATTCAGGCCACTGTTAAGTTTTTATAAATTCACAAATAGAATAACTTAGCTTGGAAAAGAGCGTTAAGATTATTGAGTCCAACCAACGCTACAGGTATTGCCAAGAAGTCAAATTAGCACTATGGCAGCTGAACAAAACATTCATAATTTGTCCAAGCATTGGAACGTATTCACACTTATTTAGTTCCTACCTGATAGGCACTACCGACCAAATATTCTGCAGGCAGTTGGCCCACAGTTAGGTAAGATATTCACATGACTACACATGCTGGAAAGCCACTAGAAATATTGCAAACTGTGCCTGTTCGTATTTTAGCCATGTTCCTTGGGTTTCTTACAGCACCATTTGATGCAACGTCAACTTCTGAAATGCATCAGGCAAAAATTTGTCTTTCATCATTTGAGTACTAAGAAGCTACAAAGTGTTGACTTTCAATGCTGTTACTTTTTCTGTCAAAGTAAAAAAATATACAGAAGAGAGAAGGGGCACAGTACTTTAAAAAGATGAGGGGGAACCTTCTAATCATTTATGTAACTTCAGCCACTAAGCTACAGAATTCCTGCCTTCACCTTCCCATTATAAAAATTAATTATTTTGGCCCATTTTACTTGACAATTTATTGTTTTACTTGAAAAAGTTTAATGGCATGTGTTCCTCCAGCAATTAGAGTACTCTCTTAATAGCATTTCAGGATGCTGCAGCTCTGTGACATGACCTCAAACTCTTTGTATAAACAAAAGACACCAGTCAAGTCAGCGGGCATTTTGATGAGCAAGTATTCAAGAAGCCTTTTAATCAGCTTGAAGGGCAAGGAACAACAGGGAAATGTGACTGAGCCAGAGGCTGTTTTGGTATTGTGGTCAGGAGCTGGAGCAGGTTGGATAGGAAAGTGTGTTTGAATCAGCCCTCAGTACCACATGTAAAATACTGCTGTATCTACACTGTTATACTGCAGGAGAATGGAAATTCAGATTAACCAAAGGCAGGCGAAAAAGTGGACCTTTTTCCATAAATACAAAATTTTATCCCTTACTGTAAGATAAACCCATTAATCACCCATGTTGTTTATTTTATTACTGATAAACACTTTGTAGTTATGCAGTCAAAACAGTGTTTTGCCCAAGAGGAATGAATAGAAAGGGTTAAGGAATGAAAATAAAGTATTGCCAAGTTGTATGCAAACTGTTTCAGGTTGGTTCCTGTTTGTTTTTACATGAGGGATTACACATTGCATTATGTATGTTAATACAATGCATTTTCATTAAATACATAACAATAATGTGACAGAGTAAGGAGTGGAGTTGGACTCAGCTTGTGGAACTGGACTCAGAAAGTTTCTATTTTATTCATACTTTTCCTACCTTGTTCAATTTTAGACCGGTGAGTGTTCTCCTTGTCTGTTTCTGCAGAAGCTGGTGTTAACAACTTGCAACGTTTGTGGACAAAGGTGGTTGAAACTGGAAAGACAAAGTGGCCGAATCTCCAATTTAACCATTTCCATGTTTTTTAAACAGAGAAATTGATCTCTACAACATATTTCAACAACTCTAATTTTTATCTTTCAAGAATGGCTCAGTTTAGAATGAATGTTCTTGTATGTTTATAGTTTATATGACTTTCATAAGTCCCATATCCCTAATTACTCTGCTAATTAGAGGAGAGTCCCATGCTTGTCTTAGCTGCACCTGCCCCTGGAATTTCTGTGGAGAGTGAGTTTAAAAAGCATCTTGTTCTGGCAGTAGGTGGACTGGATACTAAGCATTAACCGACATAATAACATATGCTTTCTTCCCAGTAGTTCTATTTATTCTGCAATAAATTCAGAAGTTTTCTCTGGATACTTCAGTAGAAAGTGGAAGCTCAGATACAATGAGCTTTAGTAATCTGGCTAGATTTTTTACAAAAGAGATACTAACAGAACTCGAGCTTCTAATGCATCCTGCTTTTGGTATTTCTTCTAAATTCACAATGAGACCACCTGAGGGTTGTCCATAGTTTCAAAGACTGTATCTGAATTGTGATTTCAGGAATGATCTGAAATTCTATATCCTGCAGCACCATGCTCCTTTTCCCCCACATCCAGGTCCCTAAGGCAAGAGGGCTGGTGAGGAGAAAGCACAGGCAAGCAGGAGGGACAGAGCTGCTGCCTCCCAGCTCAGGGAAGCTGGGTATCAGGACTGCAGAGCACACTGTGCAATGTACTTGTTCTCTGCTTAAACACAACCAAGGACTACAGCTCGCTCACAAAGGAACAAAAAATTCATGGAAAAAGAGAAAACATCTAAAACATATCAACCTCCTGAGGGGATTTCTGGCTTTGCTTCAGGCTGTATGACATACCAGACTAGGTCCTCAGGTTTTTACTCTCTGGTATGAATTAAAACCCAAGAACACATGTAGCCCTCATAAATTCTTCTAAATGACAAAGTTACTAAGGTAGTTGGTCCCACCTTCAACCTGGTTCTGAACTTTATTTATGATTTTGCAGTTTCTTTCACTGACAGGACATCCCTGAGTGTCAGATACTTTTGCTGTTTTATAAGAAAGGAATAACTGCCATAGGCTAGAACAAAAGCAGATTTGAAACACCTTTTCCTCATTAAAATTCTGCAGCAACCACATGCCAACTGAATGAGGATATAGGGTTAAGATACATACTTCATTCTACAAGTAAGCTGTGTTTACATCCCAGAATAATTTTCTGACCATCAAAATAATGTTGAAAGAAACAGCACTTATCATTCCCAAAGACTTCATGATACTGATGATGGACTGAAGGCAGCAGGCATTCCCTTCGAATCAAGTATGCAATCTTCTGGTACCGCCTTTCAGTACCTTTAGGCAGCACATCCCAGGCACTGCTATGACTGAGTCTGAGTTTTGAAGGCAACCTCTGCTGTCTGCTGCCATGCTCAGGTGTGCTCATAAGAAGGAATAGGTATTTTAGATTTGAACTAATGCAGCCCCTTAGTGATCCTAGAGAGTGTATATGGTACATTTCCCATGCCCTGTTAGGTTTCCAGTTTTCATAAATTCTGAAATTTGCCTTAGAATTTCTCACCACTCTTTCAATAGTACTAAGCAAAACAAAAAAACTGATCATGAAGTTATTGAACACCTCAGTTGTTGCTGTTGTAAGACTAGCTCTCTCGAATAAAAGGAGACAGAAGTCTTTTCATGAGGTGGCAAGGAGCTCTTCACTGAAAGGATATACCTGTTCTTCTCCTGAGATCTCATTCAAAAGGAATAGCTGAATGGTAAGCACACAGCTAGGTGAAAGTATTTTCTGATGTGGATATGCCAGCACTGTGAAGTCAGACAGATTATGTAGACAGATAGAAGGTAAGTTCTTATACATAAAATAATAAGTTCTGACCTTTAAAATACACTCTTTATGTAATATTGAAGAGGGAAAACACATTTCAGGCTTTTAGGATATCAGAAGGATATTGATGGTTATTCAGGGGAAAAAATAATTCTGAAGAACAAAGGATCATTACAGCCTGGTTCAGTGCAAATGAGTGCTTCTTCTATTGTCACTTTTAAAGCCGAAGTTTCTGCACTATTAGCTGGCTGAATATTTGCTTATTTTGCATTTTTTAACACTACACTCTATACAGCTATACTTACTATGAGGAACTGAAATTTATTACAGTTTTCAGGAGTTTTATGACTTGAAACAGCAGTAGTTTAAAAGAAGTGAGCATTTTTGTAAAGAGGTTTTTTTTCAACTGTGCCATCCAATTGTTAAATGGAAAAAACATAGGTAAGAGGATTAGACTAAATCATGAATAACTGCCAATTTCCTTATCTTTCTAGTGTAACAAAATGCATCAAAAGTTTAAACCATATTAGACAAGTTTAAACTTCCTAGTAGTGTAGCATAAAAGAAGGCATTATTCAGCATATCGTGTTTGCATATTTGTTAGTATTTAAAAGAAAATAGCAATGCTTGCAGAAATTATGCATGTCCACAGAGTGGACATTATGTGAAGAGAAATAGGATGAACTTTGGGGAAAATTAAATCTGAAGGTGACTCAAGCCCAAAAATCTAATCCTGAGGGACTCTACAAGGACCAGACTGTGATTATACAGTTTATAACAGGGACTTGAGGCTCCTGAAAGCCATCATAATCACACTAGAAACTGTGTTATCAACCCAGAACTGCTCACAGATGTGGTTACTGTACTCAGATTTTCAAAGATTTTCCCATGAATTTTTCCTTGCATGGATTTCCTGTACATGAGGAGCCCAGGCAGATTACTGAAACCAGTTTCCCAAGGCAGATTACTGAAACCAGTTTCCTGAATCCAGATAGCACAGGCTGGAGCTGTGTTCCAGCTGTCCCAAGTGCCCAGGCTGCAGGGCACCACTGCTCTGCTCTGCAGAAAGGTAGATGAACATGAGGGCAATGAAGCCCTCATGGCGTTGCTCCGAGCTGAGTGGAGAAACAGGAACAAGGTGCTATATTATTTGAACCTAGTGAGGGTCCAAATATCTTCATGGTGACCATGATCTAGCTCCTCAGTTGTACCTGGAATGCCATCATATCTGCATGCTGCAAGTCAGCTTGGTGATTGAGCAAACATAACTCACATCCACTTGAAAAGTACCACTTGGACACAGCCTTCTGTATCCTTTCTAGGAGTGAATAAACAACTCTGGCTGGCTGATCAAAAGTGATGGGTTGCCTGCAGCTCCCAAGCCTTGCAGACAAAGACTTGCAGATTCAGATTTTTCTGACATCTGCATGCAGACAAGCTTGTGTAACTGCCCTGGACCAAGGAATGCTGAGAGGCAGGCACACAAGCCAGGGCTTGTGCAGGCATCTTGGTCATGGGCCCTTCCTGCACTACACGGTGGGAGAGGAATATAAGATCCCCTGGGGCACACACAAAAGCTCTGAACTAACAGGAAGCAGCTATGGGGAGGGTGAGTGCTGGTGTGAGTTCCCAACGGTGCAGCCACAGCCAGTGAGTGAGTGAGTGAGCATGGCAAAAAACCATGGGATGTCTAAGGAAAAAAAAATCCTGCCTAAGCTCTCCCAGTCTCAGAGAAAACTGTATGAAGTGGATAATTCCTCCCTTCCAAATGAAAGACTTGTTTTGCTACATGGAACAAGGAGTGAGATTTGTGTTTAGCCAAAGAGATTCACAAGCAGTGTCACTGCTGAGGCACCTTCACCTGTTTTCCATTGTATTCCACCAGTAAGACTCAGGCAATTTTGGCAAGACCTGGCAGAAGTGCCAAAGCCTGGACAGGTCCCACTGCTAGTGACCATGGGGACACCTTAGCTCACTGTGGCAGCTGGAGCCCCATGGCTGCATGGGGCCAGCCCCACTATGTGCCTCCCAGCACTGCTAGGGAAGCATGAGACATGGGAACCCAAGTAGGCAGCCCCCAAGTAGGGGCTAGGGGTCTCTAACAGGGATGAGCTTTGGGAGAAATATGGACATATTCCCATATGACATGTGAGAACGTGTGGAGCTATGGAGGCTGAAAGGCTGCAGGGGTTTTTGAAATTTGGACAGAACTGAGCAAACGTCATCTCAAGTGCTGAAAATGAGACTATAAAGAGGAGAGAAATCCACAGGGAGCCATAGCTAGTAGTTAGGTTGGCAGCCATAACAGAGATTAATACCTTGCTATCTTTTGTACCTTCAGGAAAAGCACTGAAGCATCCTGAATAATAGAATGAAAAAACAAACCAAACCAATAGGTGTAAGTTACCAATTATTTGCCTTTGGGTTTTTACTCTAAAGATCTCCCCCTCTCGGAATAGCCTCGAATTACTTTTTTAATACATTAATGTGCAGCTCAGTGTTAAAATGCTATTCTCAGGCTCTGAGTGCCAAACGGAGGTCAGTAAGTTGGACAGCTACAGATAGCTACATAGATCTGTATGGTTGCATCTGCTATTGAACTATGGTTTCATCTACATTTTCACTACAGTCCAAAAAACCAATAATTGATAAATTCTTTGTCATGTCACACCTAATTAAGAACAAAATATGGTAATTACAGCTGAGTGAAAAATCAGTTTCCTACTGGAGGGTGAGGGGGAGGAAGAATAAAAAAAGAGGAGCAAGAGAGATTTTGCAAGCTTTCTGCATCCAACATCAAGCTGAGCCGAGCCTCAGAGAATCAGTTAAAGGCAAAAATCTTTGTGAATTTTGCTTTTCATTGCTAGTTTAAACTTTTTTTCTCTAAAAAAAAAAAAAAAGACATGTCAATTCAAGGTGGAAATTTTCATGTAGAAAATAATATATTTATCAATTTTGGTTTATGTTTTTAATATGCAAAAAATTGAGTGAAATAATCTTTTGACATCAACTAGTTTGATATCTATGGATCAACATCTTCAGACAAAAAGACATAGCTAGAAAATTCCTACCTACCTCACCTGCTGGATGCCCAAATGACATTTTTGTCAGTCTAAGACTACTTTTTTTCTCAAGCAGACAGTTGAAATGTGCTTTTCAGTGACTCATATTTATTCCAGCATGAATTTACACATTTTTAATGGCAAAAAGCTAGCTCAGGCTTTCTTGTAGAAGATATCTAAATAGCATGACAAATTGCAAGATCCCCTTTTAGCCTGAAGGTAAAAATTGACGTAGAAATCAGCAGACAGACTGATAAACATGAAGAATACAACTGTACCTGGCAAGTATTATAACCTTCAAGAACACTTGGCACATCTTATAATATCCATTGCTGTGAGCTGCTGCAGATTAAAAGGTTAACAAATTTATACATGCCTTACATTCTCATTTCTAGCATGGATTTTCCCAGATGTGTTACATATCCTCATTGAAGCTTAACTGCACAAAAACTTTGAAGTATTAAAGCAACTGTGTTTGAGTTCTGGGAAAACAATCCTGAACCACAATATTTTCAGCAAAGCAAAAAAAGCTCTGTGATTCACTCTGCCTGATTTTCTAGAAACTTCCCAGAAACATTCACCTTTGGTCAGTGTCCTAGCATTAGAAGTCTTACATCAACATAACTTTAATGGAAAAGTTTTATGGGGCAAAAAACCTAAACTTCATTCTACAGAAGCTGCTTTATCTTAATTAGGTATTCAAGACTGCAACAGCATAACTATTAGCCCCGTCTGTTTCTTTCTCTTTATTTCAGTGTTTTACTTTGCATGCATATATGCTTTCAGTAAAGCATAAAGATGATGCCTTCTAAAAGCTGTTTGCCACTTTCAGTAATTGCATATTTCTATGAACATACCTTCAAATTCAGATGTTATGTGCGTAAAACCATCAAATGCTGAGGAGACCAGTTACTTTGCTAACATGAAATTCACTTCCACAGAGGTATTTTTAATAGCTACCTGGCTAGAAAATACTGAAATATTTTTATAGGCAACTGAATATTTGTAGGCTACACTGAATATCTGATGGCTGTCCTATTTCCCTGTAATGTATTCCAGTTGTCTGTGTGCTCCTTAACAAGAAATGCTGTATTCCTCAAACAATGAAGGCAATCCAGGTGCTGCTGATTCTGTTACTGCTTTCACAGGTGGGTAAGTAGTTGTTGGGGTTTGATTTGTTCCATTAAATTGCTTTTATGTTTTCTAACCGCAGCACACTACAAGGTACTTTTGCTTTCTGTCTGGTGTTTACTGGAAGCTGTACTTTTTATTAGATTCATTTGGTAAACCTGTACTTTGCCTTAATTTGCTCACCTTTTCTTTCCCTTTAAAACTTTTCTTATTCTCTCTGTCTCTTAGTGACTTAGAAAGTGGGTCTAAAACTGAAGAATAGGGCAGGAGGAGAATCTTTGCCAAGCACTGAAGATGCTTCTGTACTGCTGATGCAGTGGGCAACACTGCCCAGGCCTGAGCTGCACACACACAGGTTGTAAACAGCAGGGTTGCTCACACTGCCCCCATGGGAATATGGGTCCAAACCTTCTAGTACCCGAGGGTGGCTGATGCTGACATAACAGATGGTGAGGGGGATATCCCAGCTGACTTTGGACACTGGTCAACGATGAATTGCTATTGCTCTCAGGGGGCAAAACGAGCAGAGAGGGATTTTGAATTGCAGGTTTTTTCTTCTCAGGGCAGATTTCATACTGAGCCTGGTTCAGTTGACTACTGAGAATTAAAATTTAGTTATATAGCTGTAGCTTTTCTCCCCAGACAAATCAAACTTTCCTTAAGGAAATATAAAGGAGAAAATGAAAGATATTTTCTTTTCTGGGAGATATTTCTGGAGGGGGAAAAAATGTAGTAACTTCTGAGCTGGCTTTAAAGTCTGATTTTCAAACTCTGATTGGTCCATCCATAAATCCTCCCACAAGCCAACTAAAAGTCATGTAACTTTGCCTAAATATACTTTACTTTTTATTTTACTTATTTTTTTGCCTGCCTTCATCTTCTACCTCATTTCTAAGGAAGTGACTAACCTCCTTTCCATTTATCCTTTCAGCCTCCAGGCTGAATGTAATTTGGTTTACTTTAGTACTACATATTTCAAAATAGGGGAAACATGTTCTTCCAAAGAAAAAGTATGTAACAAGGTGCCACCAGGAAGACTTGAAAAGAGAATGAGAAAAATAAGACAAATATGATGAGGGACATGTCCAAAAAAACAAGACCTGTAGTGCAAATCCATACTGGAACAAAATCAAACCAAATAAAGTCATTTCAGTACTAACAGAACTTTAAATCTCTTAACTTTTAAAGTATTTTCTTCACTCCTGTTTTTTCCTTTCCCTCTTCTTATTTTGGAGAACACAGTGAAGGACCAACATTGCTCACTCTGAAGAATATCTTACTACAGAAACAGCTTCATGAAAGCCAGTTTATCTATTTAGGGATATTATTATACTAATTATGCTAATTGGTGCATTCCGTACCTGTCTTAGCCGTTCAACGGAACTTTGGTAGGTTGCAGGAATGGCTGCAACCATTGGTGATCTTACCCTGGAGAAGAAAGGAAACCCAGTTCATTCCTGCTCTATGTAATTCCCTTTGAAGAAGCCTTGTCCATTTCTTTCCTCACTTCTAGAAGTCTGGTTTATTTTTCCAGGTTAATTTTGCTCTCTTGCTGAAATCATAACGATGCATTCTCCCCTTAACCATATGCTCAGATGCCCTGCACAGAAAAGATTCTGTAATTATAAATAAAATAGATCTATAGGCTGGTTCAGCAGCATGCTATACTCACTCCCATCTGTTCAGGGACCAATAATACCCCCTAACAAGGTGACAGGCCGGTTTCAACAGGGCATAAAAGCCAATTGAAGATTAACTTAGAGAGGAACCTTACCAAACACTGTAAGTGCCATATTTTCTGCCAATAGGACCTTCTGCTTGCAAATAATGCCAACTCAGAGCCACACATGCCATTACACAGGACTGTAGCACTTACGGGCAAAACACAGTGAATCAATGCCTCTCCTCTGCCTCTAGTTTCTCTGTCAGGATGATCGGCTGGAGTTTTACCTTCAGTGACATAATCATAGAATCATAGAATAGTTAGGGTTGGAAAGAACCTTAAGATCATCTAGTTCCAACCCCTTGCCATGGGCAGGGACACCTCTCACTAAACCATGCCACCCAAGGCTTTGTCCAACCTGGCCTTGAACACTGCCAGGGATGAAGCACTCACAACTTCCTTGGGCAACCCATTCCAGTGCCTCACCACCCTCACAGGAAAGAATTTCTTCCTTAGATCCAATCTAAACCTCCCCTGTTTAATTTTGAACCTGTTACCCCTTGTCCTGTCACTACAGTCCCTAATGAAGAGTCCCTTCCCAGCATCCCTATGGGCCCCCTTCAGATACTGGAAGGCTGCTATAAGGTCTCCATGCAGCCTTCTCTTCCCCAGACTGAACAGCCCAAACTTTCTCAGCCTGTCTTTGTATGGGAGATGCTTGAGTCCCCTGATCATCCTCGTGGCTTATTCATCGACTCTTTTTGCTTTTGTTTGCAACAGTACCTCCTAAATGCTAAGCCCTATTTAGTTTCAGTTGACATCTTCCTTTCCTGGGAGTCTCCCATGAAAAATCCATATGCATAGACTTTTGAAAGCTCAGGTTTGCATCACTGCTTTTCAGATTATTTTTTTTTTAATTTCTTTTTTTTCCTGTTCACATTACCTCTCTCAAGGGAAAAACTGAGAAAACAGAAATGAAAAAGGACAAAAACCAAAAAAAGCTTTGTTTTATATAACATTTTTCAGGCTAAGTGTACCCTCCAGCACCTGACAGAAACATGAGCTGGATGCTCCGAGCTGACCTTACTCAATGTTTTAAAAGCGCAGGGCTTAGGTTCAGGAAGAGGTGTGGTGCCCTGGATCCTTGATGGTCAGAGGTATTTCCTGCTGACCTTGAGAAAGAAAATTTCAACCTAAAATGGAGCTGAACTTCAGAGATATTGAGCATGCTCAGCATTATTTGGATGCCTCTTTCAGGAAAACCTTTTCTGAAAGGTTTACCCATAGCTCAGACAGGGGCAAGGGTGCTGCTTTTGCTTTTGGAATGCTACAAAAGTTATGTCAGAACAACTAGGGATGTTTTTACTGGAATATATCCAAATGCCATAACTAGTGATCTTGGCGTTACATTAATAGGTTTTGTGATCTCACAAAATTAGTGATGCAAACATGTTATACCATAACTTACAAAAAAATAATTAATGTTGTATAATAGCAGTATGTTATGCTTTTCAGCCTTCTCCAGCTAGATTTGGCAAGAAGTCTTCTGCCATAATAGCCTGGCTGGATATTTGAGGTAATGTAATAAATAATTAAAGGAAGAACCTACCTCCATGAATTTTTTAGAACTTTAATATTTTATTATGAGAATTTCTTCTTCAGTTTTCCAAACAGATTCTCTGAAAGAAAAGCTTATTTTCAGACAATTGATGACTAGGGAGATTCAACATTTGCACAGCTCTTGTTTCACTGTGTGACTCGTAGTACACAGGGTACACAGGGCGGTAGTAATGGAAAGGGTGAATCCCCTATTACCATTCCCTCTTCCTCTCCCCTGAGGCAAATCTACTCCTAGAACATGTTTTGTTGCTCTAATGACCATTTTTTAATGTGCATAAAGCATTCTCTATTTATACCACTCCAGTTAGTATTTGTGGTACAAGAAAGCTTAATTAGGACCTCTAATTCAATTAAGTCATAGATATAATTCCAGTGAGAAAGGACTATAATGCAGGACTAACAGGGAGTCTTGTGTGGCTGTGAATGATGAAAGAAGAATGCTACTTGTAATATGCAGACACTGTACAGAATTAAGCTTTGTGTTCCCCAGCCATGAAATGTCTTTTGGGATGAAAGGCAGACATTTTGGGTTAGTTAACTCCTGTTTAATAATGTGTCTTCCAATGTAAAAAGGGTTTATTGAAAAGATTCAAAAATGGAAGAAGAATGGAAAGGACTCTAACACATATTTTAATTTTTTCTGAAGTTTTTCATTATGTTAGTACTTAGGGATCTCAGCAGAGTAAATTCTGATTAAAAACTTGAAGTGCTTTTGTATTTCAAAAATTATTAGATTATGTTAGGGAGTCCACAACTTCCACTGGAAATATCCATCTCTTGATTTCTTTCTTGCAGTAACTAGATGAAATCCAAAGAAACCATTTAGCCTGTATTTTTCGTCTTATTTTTAAAACTAAAGTTTTCCATGTTGTATTTGATCTCATTATTTTTCTTCTGATTGTTATTTCCTATGTGAACCACTTTGCCAGTGTCCTTAATGAATCCAGTTTGATTGATTTCAGACCATTTATCCTATGTATGATTAAACTGTATTTTATTCTTATTTTCCCATGAATTTGCAATTCCTCCCTGCTTTGTGTCATCCTAAAATATGATTGACATTCTCTGTATTTCATCCTTCAGTTCATTCATGGAATCATTCAACAGATATGGCACGTGGGATGCCCTGAAGTGAAGAAAAATGGACAATGAGATGCAGACACTCTGGAACAGAATTTGTCAGCAAGATATAAAATGAGAAAGCAAGAAAATTGGTCTGATTTCTGAAGCATTTGTCTGAAACCCTAGGCAAGATTCATTAGGGTTATAACAGGAGAATCATGTTGATTTTTTTCTTGCTTATAATCCATTCCGGTTTTATTAAAAGTTCACATCAGAATCTGGATCCAAACTTCATATTGGGTTGATAACAGAAGTTCACATATGTTAATTCAGTCTAATAAAGTTAAGACAGATTAAAATAGTGTTAACAATAAAGGGAAAAAAAAATACACATAGAACTTCTGCTACCTGGGTGTAAGTGAAAAACAATTTGAGTCTGTAATATATCAATACACTCACCAATTTAATAAAATGAAATGAAGTAAAATAAATTGAACAAATAAAATAAAATAAAATAAAATAATATGAAATAATAAAATCCACAGAACTTAAATAAATAACAAAATATGTTAGTCCTTTTTCTCTGTATAGCTATGGTTTTGAGATAAGCCATTACATGCAGAAAAATGTTAATATTCTTTAAATGCCATCACGTGGTTCAGCGATTGCTATGGTGACAGAAAATCAATCTGTCATAAATACTGAACAGTTAAAAAAGAGAATAAAAAGGATTTTTTCTTTTTGAGTTCGTAACTAACATGGTGGAATAAAACACAAGTACCTCACAGAATTTTTATTTCATTAAATTCTTCTCTATCAAGTCATAGGCTCTTAGGGATTAGTACTGTGGTATTTAGTAATAGTTACCTACAAGACTTAAGTTTCACCTAACAGTGCAGTCTGGATCTAGCGCAGTCACCACACTTTTGTTAACCACAATTTTAGATGCATGTTTTTAGATACAAGCATGTATATAGTAAGGGAACATAGTTAATCCAAAGCCAAGTAAACATATTTACTTGTTTGATACTAGACTTACATTCAGCAAAGTATTAAATTGTATGGATTATGCTGTAACTATTGGACAAGAGAAAGCAAACAAGGATGTGTTGTTTGTTCCCCAGGACTGCTGAAGAAGAGCTCCTCCTTTAGGAGCATGCTGCTATTTAATCCCATTCCAAAATTATTCAGCTATTCTTTTTTCTAGCTATAACCTGAAGATTGAAATTACATCTAGAAACCACTTTTTTCATTTAATTTCTCTAAAACCAGACAATATTGTGGTTGACTGTCACTAGTAAGAGTCTTAATGAATCCTAATCTAGTAAGAGGTGGAAATGCCAGTTAGAGGATGTCTGCATAATCTTTAGAGTAGTTTCTCCTACAGATTGACAGAGCCCAAGATTCACCAGATCCAGCTGCAGAGCCTTTTCTTAGACTATATTGGCCTTGTGCAAGGTCATGACTATCTTAGTTTGAGTTTGCCTTGGTTTTGACACATTTCAAATACTCATGCACAATTTCTGGAAGTTTAAATAGAAAGGCATCAAAGTTTCAACATAAAATTGCTGGATTCATCATTTACCATAAAGATGAATGAAGACTCACTCTGAGTGTTTTAAGGCACAGGGAAAGAAAGCACTGGAGTCTGCCACAAAATCTATCATGATGGGCACTGGTGCACGAAGAATTTATCTTGCACTGACAATAGCTCTGAATGACAATGAACATAACAAACAGGGCCAATCAGGCAGTATTGTCAGGCCTGGAGCCCCAGTGGCCCCTCAGATGCAGACTAATGATAGTCTGATGTTTATGGCTCATGCTTCAGTGCTGTGTATATAACCCAGCTGCTTTCACTGTAAGAGCTCTGTAGCAACAGCAGTTTGAGCCTCCAAGTGCTCCCGCCTGGATTGTGGATTTGTTTGAGGAGTACTAGAGATGAGTACATAAGTTAAGCTTGGTGAGACCAAGGGTCACCTTGGTCCCCAGGTCATCTCCAACAGAGACCAGCCATGGCAGCCTGGGGAAAACTATAAGAGCAGAGCAAGCACATAGTGGTACTTCCCTATGGTGACCATATTTGTCATACCACCACTGCAGAAGAACACTGCAGTTTCCCTGTATTCTGTCTGGGAAGGAGAATTATCTCCATTCTTTACAGGACCCGTATAAATGGTCGTTCACTTCTTGATTCATTCTTACGAAAACTTCCCTTAATTCCTTCAGCTTTGAATAGCCTGTGGCAACTGATAGAAACTTTTGTGGACCTAGGTGTTTATATGAGAGTAATCTTTCACACCAAAACTTTCCAAATCAGGCAAATGATTTAATTCACATCTATTTAACTTTTTCAAAACACACTTAGAAGTTTATCTACCATGTCCTGTTTCAAGGCAAGTGAAATTATTTTTGAGCCTAGTGCCAACATGCATTTCTGAAGTAGCCATGAAATGTTTGGCTGCATTTCCTTATTTTGTATACTGAGCTAATTTAATTTACATAGGGCAATATACTGCCTCCATATGTATTAATATCTGGGTGACACTGTTATAGAAACACAAAGTTCAAGCATCAAGTGCTATCAGGGGATTGGTTCCCTCAGATTTGAATACTGATTGTGTAATAAACTGCTAGCTATTCCAGAATGTACATTGTCATAGACAAGGTCGTGTATAACTGACAACAAATCATTTTAGTTTTCTGAATCTTGTTCAGATTGAAATGTGTTTTAAAACTGACCAGAGTACTTTAAGTTTCTGAGTTTACCTGTATATTTAAAAGGAGCAGAATGAATTTATCATGGCCTGAAATTTAACAGATTTTTATACCTTTCTTCTTCTCCCTCAGAAAATCCCCACAGAGACCCTGGGTGATATTTTGCAGTGATTCAATAAATCAGTCTCATGTGGTTTTATTCTTTCTTTACTGCAAGCCTGGATTATGAATTCAGATCTTTTGGAAAGTGTCTTCTAATATACAATTCTGAGATAAATAGGAGTCATGACTCTGCTTTTGTTCTGTGTGAATGCTCAGAGATCCCATATAGCTTTGTAGAGAAATCATTAGTTTGTTAAATGCCTTTGCATGTTAGAAATACAGGTAATTATTAGTGTAGTATCCAAAATCCAATTGAATTTATGCATGATTTCAAAATTCCTGCCATGGAGAATAATTATCACTTCCATAACAAAAAGCAAAAGAAGGCAAGCTGAACAGTACTTAGCAGCAAGTAAGGAAGCAGCAAAAAAAGTAGCAAGTAAAGCAGCAACTAGGAATTGGGTAGTAGGTTGTATATCTAAACAGTCTGCACACCAAAACCACCTCATACTGTCTTCATCTTGTGAAGTAGAAGTGATAAAGAATGAAATCCTATAGGATTGACAAGCTATTTAAAATCCATATCTGAATAATTCATCAGACAAGATTAACAAAAAGACTCAGAACATGAAAATTTTGAAATCCTATTGTGTTTTTTACTATAGGGCCTCTGTATGCATATAGTATATTGTATATAGATGCAAATGAATAAATGAATGTTATGAAAGTAAGTCACAGAAAGGATAACTGAGGACATACCGAAATTTCTCCTTTTACAAGTAAATTTTCCGTCTCAAATTTTGAAGTGTTCAAGGCCAGGTTGGATGAAGCCTTGGGTGGCATGGTTTAGTGGGAGGTGTCCCTGCTTATGAGGGGGGTTGGAACTAGATGATCTTAAGGTCCTTTCTAACCCTAACTATTCTATGATTCTATATTCCTCCAACTCTAAGAGATGCAGTCAGCATGTCTAATTTTAATTTTACACGAAAATTCTTGATAATATATAATATTTCATTCATTTGTAACCCAGGATCTTTCCTGGAATGACCCTTTTCAAAATTACTTTTGAAATATAGGGTACACATACAGAAGAATGTTAACACAAACGAATGATGAAGACAACTATTAGTCAGTACCAAAACATATGTAAAACATTCTCAAAAAAGAAAGATTTATGTGATCAATTTTGCTTTATTTCATTTAAAATTGTTTGGGCAGCTGAACTGTCAAATACTAGGCTTATCTCTGTGTAAACAGATAAGTTAACACACAACGTGGTGGAATTCACACCCTTATTGAAAGAGATTTACTAATTAAATGGCAATGTGCATTATAATTTGCAAGTTTGCTTTTTTTTTTAACTTTTATATATTTGCATTTCATATCTATATTCTATAATGTCAAAATAGTGATCGCATACCTCTAAGTTTGCTAAAAGTGCTATGAATTTAAAGTCCTATTGAAATAAAAGGCCTCTCAAGAAACCAAATTGTATTCCATGTAAATTACTGCAAAAAAAATAAATAAATAAAAAATCCATTTTAGAGGCATCTGAAATTATAAGTGGTTACGTACATGATAGTTACACTTCACATACCGTGATGCAAAACAAGGGCTTGTATTTTTTATTAGAAACTCATTTATTCTACGTGTTTACACAACTGATTTATTAAGTGTGTGCATGTGCAAGCACATATGTGTGTAAGTAGCTTGCAGCTTAAAATTTTGCAACAGAAAGGACATTAAAAGAAGTTACACAACTTCTCATCAAAACTGATTGAAAAAGGTCAGTTTTCACCACTTCATTGTTGTTCATAGGAAAAGGATGTTGATTTACACCTACAGAGCAGCTTGATTCTAAGTGATCCATTCCCTCTATCGCCAGAGCATGTGCTTCTGGAAAGAAAAATAAGGATGGAATCATATGAAAACAAACCTGCCCCATATGGACATTGGACATCTTTTTTTGTTTCTCCTTAAAAGTCAGTAAAAACACATATACAATAAGTAACTGAGAAAACTAAAAGGGAAAGAGAAATCTAGAACATGTCAAACTGGAGTTCAAGGCTAGAATCTGTTCTCTTATATTTAAAAATCTATTTCTATATGCATCTCCATTTGTCTAACTGTCCAGAAAAGCATGGAGTAACCAGAAATTTTCAAGCAGGAAGCTTGAAAAAGAAGCATAGCAAAGGAATTTACATTTATAGCAAATTTATATTTGTGATATCACAGTCAGACAACACAGATGGCTCTGTCCATTTAATTTAGCAATGTAGTTTTTTCATGGTAGTTTCCCGTAGAATTACTTAGAACAAGAGGCAATTGCATTTTTCAGTGGGGGAGCAAATGACCCCCAATATAAACTGTCTTGAAATGAGTGTGAGGAAATCATGACTGATGGAGCTGGCTCCAAACTTAGGACTATGCTGTTCTACCTTGCACAGCACTGCTTTATTTTACCAATTAATGTTGAGACTTTGGCTACTAGGATGATACTGTCCTCCATCAACCTGTCTTGTTTACACAAACCACCTGGAGACAGGTGCTCAACAGACAGCATAGCTGTGCATTGTAGTAGCCACTCTGCAGTTTGTTTCCCTTAGTGAATGAAACTTGTTTGAACATTGACAGCATCATAGGAAAAAGATAATGGAAGGCAAGTGCATTATTAAAAACTGTGTGAAGGCATTTCCATTTTCCTAATGTTTAATTTTTATAAGCCTCCACCTTTACCTTCGAATGTTCATATTCTCACTTTCAGATGTTTCAGTTCTCATTTGAGGGGCACATATTTAAAAAAACAAACAAACAAACAAAAAACCCAAACAAAAAAAAAAAAAAAAAAAAAAAAAAAAAAAA
>NDXB01011021.1:132630-137630 GCA_002631895.1 Agapornis roseicollis | reverse complement strand
CAACAATCCACTATTTTGTATGAAGACAGAAGAAACGTGCCTCTTTAAAGTGCCTGATTATTTTGAGCTGCGGTCCTTTCTGGGACAGCTGATATCCTTGACACATTCAACAGAGAAAACAGGTTCAATACCCATCATTATTTCTATAGTTTTGGTCCTGGCAGCAATAAATAATAGTACTGTTGTCACTGCAGTCTTGTTTTAAATTTCAGTGCTACTTCAGCATGCTGCTAAGTCTTCAATTCTTGTTATAGACATACCTACATGCACACATGCATATATATAGATTTAGATAAGTATATATGCAAGTGCATACATTAATAACAGCATTTGTGGGGAATTGCATGTAAAGCTGGTATGTATTCTCAGAAATAAAATGGTATTTCATACTGTATTATATTTGGGAGATGCTGCATTTTATTTGGGACAGTATTTTTATGAAAATTGAACATTCAGCTTTTCATCACAGAAAGGTGAAAACACAACACATTTTTTGTTTGTAAAATCTTGGGAGTTTCTTGTTTTGAAAATTTGCAAACCATGTCACATACATTATTATTACTATGAAGGCTACCACGAACATCTGTCTAGCCACATCACACATCTGTGTGTGTGATAGGAAAAGCTGCAGAACAATAAAAAAACTTTGTCAGCTCTTGCTCTTGTCATTCTTATTGTGGCTGTTTCTGTTACACAGGCTCAGAGAAGTGTTTCTTTGAAATTGACAGGTCAATTCATGGTCAAAATATCAGAACAATTGCAGAAAACACTTATGAGTACCCATGAGTAGTCCTGGTCATAACACCATATGCCACTGCTGGTTCAAAATCAAGAGTAATGTGGAGTTAGTCTGAAATTAAGAGTTGGTGCTTTTATATGCACTGTAACAACCTTGGCCAAATGCATGGATAGCTTATGTAGTTAGAAATTCCTTACTTCTCAAAACAAAACAATTTTCTAACCAGTCTAGGGAATTCCTGAGATCAACTTAAATAGGTTGTCCTTTTTTTTGACATTCTTCATGTATTCATCAGAAAGTATGCTAGGCTTTCCTGGTTTTGCAACTTCTATCTACCAGATTATGCATATCTGCCATTCTTTCCTAAAATCAGCTGTGAATATCCCTAGAGTCTCTACTTATGTGGGAAGCTAAACAAGAAAAAGAAGGAATGGCAGGAAAAAGATGAGTATCTGCTGCTGTAGGTACTGACTGGTGACTGTTTAAAACTCAGTTCAGAAGCTCCTCTTTTACTTTCAGAAATACAGGGTTTCCTTAGGAATAAATTTGATAAAAAACAGAATCAGATCAGATGAGGTAAGCTTTCTAGAATAGCATTCATGAATCCCTATCTTCTTTGCTGATGTAAAATAAATGTGTATGCATGTCTCTACTGTTTTTGACAACACTTTAAGGGCACTTGTGTGTGATAGCTTGCTGCAAAATTGCATGCCGTGAATGTAACTTTTAGGTATGTAAGAATTTCAGCTGGTTGTTTTTCAGAGGCAAACCTCTGTGGACAAATACTATACATATGTCTCTGAATGACACTATAGGCAGTAATGATGGGAGAGTATTATATTTGAGTCCAGACAGCAATTATATAAAGTTCAAGGAAAACACATTCCAAAACAATTACTGAATGTAACAACATTAACCATTTTAAAATTAAAGTGTTATGCATTCTAATATTAGGAAGAAAATATTGAGCTTGGTTTTATAAATTTGGTTCAAGTGAGATGTTTGGGGCTATACTGTGCAAGTATATCATAAAAATGAACAGCAGAGCAGCAGAAATGCTATGTTTAAAGTTCTTTAAAAGAAGAATTTGTTTTTATACATGCATATCTCCTAATAGTTTGTGGAGATAATCCACAAAACTTATTGTTATTATTGTTATCTTCTAATCTATTTATTGATTTATTTTTCAAAGGTTTCAGTCCAATGAAACCTGGTTTTCAGCATCCGTTTCTTTTGCTATTATGCAGCTCTGTAACCGAGCAGTAGAGGGCATTCTTTCTTTAGGAGATGGCGCTAGTTCCTCTGAAAGACTAGTGTTTTATTCAGCAGGTTGGTATTGGGTCCTTTTTGTCTTTCAGTGTAGCCAGCTCACATGTAGGTACTGGAGATAGGATGAAGAGATACATTCTTATCTTTGATGTGCAATACAATCCTTAGGGTTGAGTCAATAGTTACTAAAAATGTATATTTTTAAATTATTTTAACTACTATTTTTTGATAAAAGAGAGATTATATACTTGTTATTCAAATTCATTCTGCAGTATTTTTTATAAATTCAGTTCTCTCTAAATCTGAGCTATTTCAGTTGGCTATGATCAGCCAATAATCTTAACAAAAGCACTCCAGAGCACCCCCAGAGCAAAAGGCTAGTTGGCAGTGTCGGTGGATTACCTTTGTGGTGCTGTCGAATGCTGTTTTCCGCTTACCAAAGAACTGAGTACACACTGGATAATTTGCGAGTATGTTTTCAAGTATTTCTCTGTTGCAAGGAGATAGAGATTTTTTTTGCCTTCTTTTTAAATAGAGGTGAAATTGAGGTGAGTAAATGGTTTCTAAATGTGGATATTTTACATAGGAAGATCCCTTACAGGAATGGGTATAGATTCAGGATAGACATAGGCATGTCCATTATATTCCAGGTTTCATCTCTGAAGACAGCTGCCTTAGTGAGTCTAGCATCTTCTATGTGGCTGCATTGTGCAAAATCAGAGGTGAGCTACAAAATAGCATAGACAACAAAATGTTTCTGTATCCATGCAGTTTAATAATATTGGGAAAACAAAAAAGATCTCATACTAGAGATTAAAATGTATACACTTTTAATTTGAGGCTGCATACTGCAATTATATTTGCAATGTTGCATCTGAACATGTGAAAGTAAAACTCCTTCCCATGGCATTTGCCTACTGATTCACATTTGTTATTTTAGAATTTTTCCCTGATGTTGCTTGGTCATCATCAGTGATTAACCTCATCGTATATTAAAAAGAAGCATCATGGAGAATTTATAATTGAGAAATGTAGGGCGAAGCCTAAAGAGACAAATAACAGAATGTGATCTGTTAAACCACCACTCTGCTTATGACATATGATTTCATTTTATGTTCAGCGAGTTATAGTTTTAATTTCACACAAATTTTGCTTGAGAAACAAACCAACCATTTTGGTTTTGTGCAGTATTCCTGTCAGAGCTTCCTTAGAACAAAGTTTCTGATATTATTTTGGTAATTTTTTCCAAATAGGCAAAAGAAGTCTTACCGTGGGTATCTGCATTTTTTTTGAAGCACTGAATTAATAGAAAATAGTAATCAGTTACGAATAACAGAAAAAGATTTGTTCCCTGGGAAAGGGAGAGCCCAGCAATTACTGCCTCTGCAGCAGGCTAATAGTTCTTCTGGTATTATAAACCTTCAAAATAGCTGCTTTTGCAGATAGCATCTACAATTTTTTATCTAACTATTTGCAGATAGTATCTGCAAATACAATTCCTTCCTGGAGTGTCACTGGAATACCAATTCTCTTAACACTTCCTGGCTATTTTGATTTTAAATAAACAGCTGTTGCTTGCATAACCTTGAAACATTCAGGAATCTGACTTCAAAAACCAGTTAATATTCCTGAGGATGACTGTGGGCAGAAAACAAGTGAATTTGGGCACATCCAGATCCTAATGATGTGTAAAAGAATAAAATAATTCTGGAAAGTAAATATCACAGCTGCCTGCAGCTGTGGAATTGTGTGGATGGTTTTGAGACTGGAACTTTTACTGTCTAATGCTTAGCTAGAATATCTGCCATATGTTTGTTCTCTGATATGACTGGGTTTGCCAAGAGAATGTCAAAGGGCCATCTCAGTGTCACAATGGAGTAATAGCAATAAAATTTATTCACAGCTGAAAAGTGTCATTTCTGGCGAAAGCTCACAGACTTGAGATGAAAAATGCTTTTCCGTGGAAAAAACTTAACCTGAAAAACCACCCCAAAACTCTTTTTTCTTTTTTTTTCTTTTCCTATGAGGAAGGGCACTTATGGTTTGAATTTATTCAGTAAACACCCCAATAAGCACTTCCAATGAAAGAAAAGTGTTGGGAGGACAAAGCAAAGAGCAGTGGCAAGATGAGAAAGAAGGATCTCTTTGTAAAGAGCTATGGAGTGGGTCATCTGGCTAGTCCTCTGGAATATGCGTTGGTAGGCTTCATCCTATGGCTTCTATGCCAGGTAATAAAGTAGAAAAAGCTGAAGAAGCATGGGAAGGTTTAGGCAAGTGTCTTGTTGCTCAGCACTGGCAGTTCTAAATGTGAATGAATACAATTTGGCAGGCCAGTGAAAAGACTCCCATAGATCCCTAGAAAGTTCAGCAATAACCTCACAGGAATTGTTAGACTTTAGTACTTTTTTGGCCTGTGCACAGATAGAAGAATTCAGTTCAGTCCATGAAAGTTACTGGACTACAGTTGATTTGCTCAAAACCAGAAAAAAGTCTGGAGTGAGATGATAACTAAATGCAAGTATCTCAGGTTCTGCATATTTTGCTTTAAACACTGGTCTGTCTCAGTTTCAACTGCAACATACTGCTCTTTCCTTTGAAAAAGGAAGACTGAAATCTTGACTGGGCATTTGTTTTCTTCACCAGTGAGCTTAGCACTCTGCAGACTCAAAGCTTTGGGTGGAAAGTATTTAACAGATTAGCTAGGAAATGTAAAGTTCTCTGAATAAAACATTCTCAAGTCTAATGTTAATGGTATACACAGGTGACTGATAGTGCTCTTTATATGACATCAGCACTCCTGAGCAGAAATGGAAAAGATAGAAAACCAGATTGCATTACAGTACTGTAGTATATCAAGCTGTCTGTCTCAGGACTCAAAAACATAGTTATGTTAAACTTCGAAAACATGTGTCCTAATGCTGAAGTGATAATGTTATCTATCCACAACAAAATCCTGAAAAGCACTGCATTCTCTGTTTGTTTGTTGTTTTCT
>NDXB01011021.1:96024-125713 GCA_002631895.1 Agapornis roseicollis | reverse complement strand
CCCCTAGTTACTGTTTTTTTCTTTTTTTTTTTTTTTTTATGCACTTTACTTGCATTTTACTTTTTTTGTTTGGGCTGGAAGCCATTCTCACGAAAAACATTCCTGATAAGGTGAATGGAATTGCTCACTGCATAATAGACTGAACACAGCACTAAGAAAAGCTTATTGAAGCATGCATTTAACTGTCCTGCACGTTAATGTTATGACTGTAATTATCTTGTGACTATGAAGTCACCATTTATATAGTTAGCAGATGAGCAACCTGTAAGCTGATATTTCTCTCTAGTTTTGTTGTGCATACTGGGAGTGAGAGTATAGAGGACACTGAGTATTGTTTTATTCCTTTATAATTGCATTAACTACCTAACCTGTCTTTTTTCACTTCCATGAAAAAGTTGTCCAAAAAAGGAGGACAATCTTACCACAGACTTGTACTGACTTGCTAAGCAGATTTTGCTCCTTCATTCTATATTTCTGAAATAATATTCTGATTACTAATAAATACATTTCACTCAGAGTTTTATGGTTTAGAATAGAAGATAGGATGAAATAAGAGCATTCTGGATTCTCTCCCTCTCTCCTGAAGTGCACAGCCAAACAGAGCAATTGTCCAGCAGTCATTTAGGAACAGATTGAACGCAGATGAAAAGATCTGAGGAGGTGCATGCACACACCATTGTTGGTAACAAGATGCTGTTCTGTCCGTGGGAATGTACCACTAACTGCAACTCTGTTCACAGCTAAAAATTCCTCTCAAGAAAGTGGCCTAAACAATGTTTCATATTTTTCAAGTGTTCTGGGATAAAGTGTATTTTCAAACAAACAATTATTTAGGTTATTTATCAAGAAATTCTTACAATTTTTAACTGTCTTTTGCTTTGGGATTGCTTTAGAAAAAGCATATGTTCAAAAATGTTTAAACTGTGTTTCCTAAAAACAAAAGGAGCAGATGACGCTGATAATCCATGTTATGCTGAAGTTGCTGAAAAAGTTCATTTTTTGGTTTCGGAAAAGTGGCTTCTGAGGAGTGCAGGATGCTATGTTTTTACCTTACTGGTCTCTGCTTAACTATGAAAATTGTAAAACTGACTTACTGAACACATTGCTTATACTTCAGCAAAAAGCACACAGCCAATAGACACTGAATTAATCTGCAGATATTTAAAAACTTTTAAAATAGATGTTCTTAAAATAAGTTACCATTCATATTTGATTTTATTTTTTGATCTTTATTTTTTGTGTAGATAGGCTTTATGATAATTTCAGTTCTGTAGTTTGCATTTGCTTCTTGCATTTGCTTCTGCTGCTGTCATAGATAATAGTGAAGTCAGTTTTTATTTCAGCTCTCAGGAGAGGACTTTATGATATCGAATCCCTCTTTGCAGATTCTGATACTGCTGTTTTTCATCTCCTAAGCAGAAGTAGTTCTGAATAAATAAAATTCTCTGTAGAATTTTGAAATCTCAGTTTCTCTTGTGGGTGATTTACGTTCTGATTAATGAAGATTTGTTTGTTTGTTTGTTTTAACAGTTGTCTTTTAATAACAATTTGCTTATTGGAAGACAGAAGTTTGAACAGACCATTTTTTGATTTACCACAGTTCAGAGCCATTTCTCTGCTTCTGCATCTCTTATCATCAATACAACTTCCTGCATCCAAAACCACAACTTGCCTCACAGTGCAAAGATCCACATTTATTCTATTTTTTCACTTTGAGGGTAGGAGTGTCCTTAGTTGGAAGAAAAAGTCATTTCAAGAGCTGCACAGGGAAGCTTCTACAACAGCTGCCTGCACTGTATTTGTACTGTGGGTAAGTAGGGGAGTTTGAATAAATACTGTAATTACGAACATAATAGCACATTATGATAGGTTTAACAAATAGCACCACAATGAATCTTATCTTACTGGTGACACTAATGATCATTAATGGCCAAGCCTGTTAACTTTACAATATGTTTTCAAGCCTAAGTCTTGAAGACAAGATATACTATTACGGAAATAAAAGATTAATGCAAAATCTTGTCACTAATCTCACCGTTTTATGATAATCTCCAAAAATATAAAACAGAAGGAAAAGACTACAAACATTATTTCTTCATTTGGTTTTCATGCAAAAATAACAGGAAGCTGCAAGGACTCAGCTGCACTCCATACAACCGTATTTACTCAATATTGGGCATTTAAAGATGTAAGGATGCTATAAAATTCTGCCCCACCACCATCATACTGATTAAAGTACTTGCAGACTTTAACAACACTTTTGGCAGAAGAATGTCTATTGTACCTAATTTTCCTTTGGAAATGGTTATTTGCATGTCTGTTACTGTCTTCTAGCAATAACTTTTAAAGCATTGATTAGTTTCAACCACATTTGAATGAATTTTCCAAATGTTTACCTAGAGGAGGGGAATTAAAGGCTGAAGATGAATTTCTCTTTACTAAATATCAGATGCTAAGTTAATGCTTGGACTTGATGAACCTAAAGGCCTTTTCTAACCTAAATGATTCTATGATTATTCATACAAAGATTATGTCAACCATCAAAATTCTCCAGACTTCCAATTTTGGCACCAGAAACTCCTCCAAAGAAAATACGCCTGCTTCTAGAAGACACTTCATTGATTTGTGTCTCTGGGCTTCTCATGGAGCTATTTGCTTTTTGCCATATTCATTCCCTTGAATATAAAAAGACTTTGATCATTAAAATGAATTAATGTCATCAAATATACATCATTCTGCATATGAAATATTATTATCAAAGATTCTCTTTGGATGGAGTTTTACAGACACTTTATGAAAGCATGTGGAAAATTTGATTTCTGGCCTTTCTTTGTCAGCAAAATCATGCAGCTGTGGAGTACTGGAATCACACCTGAGGTCCCTTACTGGAACAGGGATGTCAAGCTCACTGATGGTGTTATGTGATATTGCCAGTGCTTTTTGGACAAGAGGTATCCCTAATGCATAATGCTTTGTAGAATTTCTGGAAGCTGTCTTGCATCTTTGCCAGAACATATTGTCATCTCTCATATGATATAGGAAGAATCACAGACTCTCATTAGGAATTATCATGCTTATATCCCCAAATCTATCCTGAAGAAATATCATGTTTGTTATCTTTTGTTGGCTTGTCAGCCATCACTGACAGGGATATAGTAAATATATATGGAGACCTCCAGCTGTATCAGTTGAGTTGTTATTTCATTATATAAAATCGAAAAGTGCTTTATTGGTTTAAGAAGGAGTTAATAGAAGAGTTAACAGCCACAGTCTTAGGAAAAGTTAGTCTTATGATGCATTACTTTGTTCTGCAGAGAGGAGCAGATTGTAAGTTTTAACTCCTACTATGAATAATACAATTTCCATCTTTAAATGAGCTATCTTAGTGCCATTGTAGACTGTTACAGCCTGTTGATGTAAACAGGCCAGTCCTCAGCTAATCTGCCAGAGCCTTTGCTTCGTCAACATGGACACTTTTAGTTACTTTTGGAAACATTAGGCTGAATATTTCATTCATTATTCTAACAAATGATAAACTGCACTCAGTTTCACTTTCCTAACTTTGTTTGGGTTATGGTTTGTCATGACGCACACAGAGTAAGAGTTGTCTAAATACCAACAAATGTTTATTTGGTATTTACTGTGAAGCTGTACACAGCGTAACCATAATACAGAAAAGCGGGAAGTAAGTATTCCAGAATTCTTGCCTGTGAAATTATATTATCCATACAAACCCAGACAATGTTACAAATCAGACAATTTTTGAGTTATAGAGACCCAGAAAGCTTTGTTCAGACTTAAAGGAAGGACTGTGTGTTGCAAGTTCTACATAATTTTCCTGGCATAATTTTTTTTTGCCTAAACCAAGATTACTTATGACTGAATTCCCCTCACTTGTATTTTCAGATCATTGTGGCTTTTATAGCTCTACTGTCATATTTATATGCTTCATCAAAAGAAACAGATTTAATTTAAAAAGAATTAAATGGAAAAGTCTGAGGTAAATTCTACTCAAATATCTTCTTCCCATTCAAACATAAGAATTTCACCAATGGAATGGTCTTTATTGTACTATATTAAACATACTAAATATTGTAACTGGTATTCAGGGCCTACACAGCAAATGCTCTTCTACTTTCAAATAAAGAAACTCTTCATCTTCCTCATACCATTGCAGAAACCTTAATTTTAGCCTCAACATGGTCACTAAACATTCAGTATTATCCTCAAGGCAGAGGTCCTATAAATTTGTAGAGTATGTATATATTTCCAAGTTCAACATAAGAATTATACTGGCTTTCAGTATTTTTTTTAGGAAATTAATTTGAGTTAGCTATGATAACTTGTCTGTGGAATGAGAAGATGACAAAATTATAATATGATATTCTACTAATTAAGTACTTACTAACTTAAAAATTACTTTTAGCTGATCTATGATGAACAGTTGCATATCTTGGTCAGCTTGCAAAATGAGAAATACTTCTATTACATTTTGGAGTTCAAGTACAAACTGATATAATGTATCAATTGTAGTGTAGTATGTTTCAGGTTATTGTCACAGAGACAATATGCTGTTAACATTATATTCTCTAATTTGAACTTTGAGGAACCTTTTCATTTCCCTTTTATCTGTATTCAAACCAACATTTGTAAGAATGTTGTCTTGAATAGTTTTGCTAAACAACTAAAAACTAAATAATAGTAAAATTGCTATATGCAATTGATTAATAGCAATCTATAAAGCAGCAGAAGTTTACAGTTTACTCTAGTTTTCTTACAATTAACTTGGAAATTCCTTGTGCTCACTGCAGCATTAAACTTTATTGTCAAAGGCATGAGACTAGATCTTGCTGAGAAATAAGAGCTGTCTTCAAGGACTTTGACCCATGTGTATGAGAAGAAAATACTGTTAGTAAGTCAAATGGCTTAAATCCTTTCCCCCTGTTTTGGTAAGGATTACAGTCCCTTGGAAAAAATATTTCTGCTTATTTTAAATTGTACTAGTGCAAGGCAGTTTAATGGGAATAAATTTCCTTCAGTTAACCTTCAAGTGAACTGTAGGTGGACAGGATGTTTGGTAATAGCTTTAACCAGCTAAGCTAAGCACATCTATTAGAATTACTTCTCTGACCTGGGACTAGTTTAATATAAGTAGTCTTTATTCAGACTGTGTAAATGCAGTAAAATACTCTACCTCTTAGTAGACTCATCATTTGAACAGTTAGGGATGTATTTGTACGAAGCATGTAACTTGCGTAAGTTCTCAGTGTACGTGGCATAAGAAAGAGGCAGCAGCACAGCAGGTTGACTTCTACAATAACCTTAATACTCAGTTGTACTGAAATTTGACAAACAACCTGGGAACTCAATTCCCACAAACCTAGTGCTGATGGAAGATGAATGATGAATCTGGCTTCTCACACTCTCTATTTTATGGATTTCTTTGGTACAAGTTGGAGCTTGGAAGGGGACTAAAACTGCAGTTCTTTTGTCTGTGCCTGTCTGTACTTTCCCACAAAGCCATTCAATCAGCCATTGTTTGGGATACCTCCAAGGACTTTTGGTATTGATTCAGTGGGTTTTTTGGCTTTGAATTAGTAGCCAGCCTTGGCTCAGAAATGTGTGCTCTGGTATCTTCCTCTGTTTTGCATGGAGGAATAGAACATAAAATTACTGCAACACAAGAATGATGTGCTATTCACAGCTAAAATGAGATTAATTCATTCAGTCTTTGAAAACCTCAACAAATATTTATATTAAAACTTTAGGAGTTAGCTCATAGCCAGGCATGGCATCTCCTTTCTCTTTCTCTACCCCTCAGGAAAAGCAACAGCAATTTAATTTTAACCGTGACTAATGTTTTGTAAGAGCATGAGGGACTATTATAAAGCTTTCACTTTGATCTTTATTGATGGGAATGAAGCAATAAAAAACCCAACAGTGATCCTTTGGAAAACATAATTTCTTATTAGTACTTGGTTTACACTTTCCAAAACAGCAGTCAAACAGGGACACTGAATTCACTAACACCATTTTTGTGCCCACCTTCTATAAAGAAAGACAGAAGGCATTCACAATGTAGGGCTTCTATGCATTGCTGCTGCACAGTCTTCATGTTTGGAGAAGAGTCTTCTGATACTTGACATGTTTTCTTTCTGTCCACCTTTAAAGTTGATCGGTGTAACTGAAACATGTCAAACTGTGAAGTGTAACTCATTGTTCTCCATAGGAAGTGAAGATGCCTGATACAGAAGACTGGAAAACTGGTGATTCTACGTCCATATCCTGTTAGTAAAACCTGCAAAAAAAAAAAAAAAGGTAGTAGGTTTCATGGGTGTATGTGGAAATCGTACAAAGACTCTGAAAATAAAATGGTCTTTCTTGTTTCTTTGGGAGGCTGTCTGGAGAATAATGCCTTCAGAAATTTCTGAAATCACATTTTTCCATTCAAATTCCTTAATTTAAGAATTTGATATAAGAGGATATATTAAATTATATAATTAAAGTATATAAATATATAATCTAAGAGTATATTATTTAAGAATATTCTCATACTATCTAACAGCTGTGTACCGTTGTGTTTTGGTTTTTTGTTTGCTTGTTTGTGTTCCCCACCCTTCACTTTTTTTATTGAAATGATTATGTAACATTTTAATCTCATGGGGCAAAAACTGTGTTAGCATAGCAACGCTTGTAATGGGAACCTCAGCCTTACTGAAGTGTTTATCATAAACTTTATTTATGATGGAAGTGCTAAACCCCTGGATAGCTGTATCATGCCAGCTCTTCTAATTCTTTGCTACACTGTAAAGATGAGCTACAGAGTTCATATCTGAGATTTTATGAGACACAGGCAATCCTTGGTTTTGCTCTTCAACTATATGTAATAGAACTAATCTCAACTGTATGCCTGGGGAATAAACAAAATGGATACAAACCATGGAAAATATGGAAGATCACAAAAGCCTGTGTTGTTTGGTATAACATAGTATGAGGATATAAACTTTCACCTTGCATTTGGGATAGTTCTATTACTTTCAGGGGAAAAGCTGTAGAGGTTGGCAGGTCCTGTGCAAAGCATCTGGACATGCTGACAGCCAGTGCACAGAAATACTTGCCTCAAAAAATGGAATACATTCCTGCAGCATGGCTCACAAGAAAAGTGCTATCACAGATAGCACATAACTTTCTTGTATGCCCTCCTAACCACCACTGACACTCTGAGATCCCTTCAGCACCCTAATGAGGTCTTGATGCAAACCAGAACTGATCATGACCTTTAGTGTAGGGAGGAGCTGCGCATGGAGCTGGGCAAAGAGATGTTTGTGTATGCTTTGATTACAGTCACAGGCCAGATTTCAAAGGCAGTGGTAAAGCTTAGGGAACGGCATTTAATTTCATCGACTAGGAACAGCAGTTAACCTGCTCTTTTGTAGGAGCTGCTGTTCTTGAAACATGACAACCTACTTGTTGGTCACCTGAGGGAGGAAAGGGGAGTCAAGAAGTGAGTATGGTCAGGATGCAGGGAAGGCTCGGGCTCTTAGGAGGCATCACAATCTGTTTCTGATTCACATGGCAATCAAGAGAAATGAAAGCTAGAATTTGGAAGATGGAAGGAACATAAAAATGGTTCCTGCCTGTGTCACCTAGGCTAAGCAAAAGTGGGAAGCACTGGGACCATTTGTCTTGGTTTGCAAATTGGTATGCCATAGCATCGTATCGTATCGTATCGTATCGTATCCTATCCTACCCTATCCCGTCCCATCCCCTCCTACCCTGTCCTGTCCTAGCCTATCCCATCCCATCCCATCCCATCCTGTCCTACCCTATCCTATCCTATCCTACCCTGCCCCATCCCATCCCCACCCCAGTCTATTGCATCGTATTGTATTGTAGCATATCCTATCCCATCCTATCCCATCCCATCCCATCCTGTCCCATCCTATCCCATCCCAGTCTATGGCATCATATCACATTGTATCCTTTCCTTTCTCCTCTCCTCTCCTCCCCTCTCCTCTTCTCTCCTCTTTCATTCCATTCCATTCCATTCCATTCCATTCCATTCCATTCCATTCCATTCCATTCCATTCCATTCATTTCCATTCCATTTCATGCTATGCCATGCCATGCCACGCCCTGTTACTTCCCTGCAATGGGTTTTTCAGATCCAAAACCACTTTCAAGGACACAAATCAGGTTAGCTTGAAAAAACACCCCTTGCAGTCTGGCAGAGGAAAGCTTCAGAGACACAGAAAGCAGCAGCAAAAATATAGGCTGTCCTGGGTTCAGCAGTAGCAGTCATTTTTCTCTTTAGTAGCTGGTGCAGTGCTGTGGTTTTGACTTTCGACCTGGGAACAGTGCTGATAACACCGATGTTTCTAGTTGTTGCTCAGCAATGTTTGCTCTGACCAAGGACTTTGTTAGTCTTGTGCTGTGGCAGGGAGAAGGGGAAGCTGGGAGGAAGCAGAGACAGGAAACCTGACCCAAACTAGCCAAAGAGGTATTCCATACCAGAGCACGTCATGCCCAGTATATAAACTGGGGGCAGTTATCTGGAAGGGCTTGATCATTGCTTGAGTCAGGCTGGATATCGGTTGGTGGGTGGTGAGCGGTTGTGTTCTCTTTCATTGTTATTTCCCTTATCATTATCACTATTGGTGGTAGCAGCAGTGGTTTGTGTTATACCTTAGTTACTCGGCTGTTCTTATCTCAGCCAGTGGGAGCTACGTTCTTTCAATTCTCCTCCCCATTCCTCTGCGTGCGGGGGGAGGAAGGGGAGAGGAGTGAGAGAGTGGATGCATGGCTGACTGAGTTTACACCGTAACATAAGCCAAGCATCCCTGTCTCCTGACGAGTGAAGATGTGAAGAATGAGCATTGCTGCCAATCACACACAGATGTGCAAGAAGAAGGCGTGGTACTGTGGGGTGTTTTCCAAAGCATGACGTGGAGCAATGACAAACACGCTTTTATCTTCCAAAACTTGCTTAGCTACTGCACTTCTTGGCCAGTGATCCATTAAAAAATCCTCTCACACCTGCCCTGTACTTGTGTTGTGTGCAGGGAGAGCTGGAAAGTGGTAGCTGCTGATAGGGCAGCAAAGTTGGAGTCCTTCCAAGCATTCTTCCACGAACAGGTTGCTGTGTGCAAGCAAGAACCCCCAGAGAAATGGAGCAAAGTGAAGAGCAGAGCTCACTCCTACTATAAGCTTGCACTGGGCAAGAGAACCAGAGTGTGCCAGGTTGTGACTGGTGCCTTGGGCATGCAAGAGCAGCAAACAAGAACTGAGACCACAGGACCTGGGGTAACCCTGACAAGTGGCTGTGCTCAGTGCTAGAGAGGCCACTCTATGGGACCACCCTGGGAGTCTAGAAATCTCCCTCCCTTTGGATGCGGGGCACAAGGGCCACCTGCGTGGAGCATGAGCAAGCACCTAGTAGGGCCCAAAGGAGCCCTGGCAAGGTGCCTTACTCAGTGGGGATGACAAGGTCCCTCATGGGCAGCCCTGCCCCCTGCCCCTCTACCCAAAATACTCCAGAGGAAGGCCTTTGGGGTACTGGCCTCACAGTGAGAAAGGAGGTTGTAGTGGGTGGGGGTTGGTCTCTTCTTCCAAGTAACAAGTGACAGGACAAGAGGAAATGGCCTCAAGCTGCGCCAGGGGAGGTTTAGATTGGGTATTAGGAAAAAATTCTTCACAGAGAGGGTGGTCAGGTATTGGAACAGGCTGCCAAGGGGCATGGTGGAATCGCTGTCCCTCAGTGGCATGGTTTAGTGGTGGACTTGGCAGTCCTGGGGGTAGTGTCTGGACTTGATGATCTTAAAGATCTTTTACAACCTAGTTGATTCCATGATTCCATAAGGTTTTACTAGGATACTTTGTATATAATACAAATTACTATTCCTTGGATAGTCAAAGTGAAGATGAGACTTTTAGAAGATTCTGCAGTGTAAGGCATTCTCTTTCTTCAGAATCACTGACTGCTCCATCCCTGGCAGTGTCCAAGGCCAGGCTGGATGAAGCCTTGGGTGACATGGTTTAGTTTGAGGTGTCCCTGCTTATGGCAGGGGGATTGGAACTAGATGATCTTAAGGTCCTTTCCAACCCTAACTATTCTATGATCCTATGATTCTACTAGAGCTGTAGGTTTTTAAGGACAAAGAAAAATTACACCAAAAAGTCATTATATATTCCTGACTGTTTTAATAGTGGCTGAAATTAAAGAAATAACTTTTTCTTTGCCACATAGAGAAACATACACTTCCAAACAACACTTTTTATCAGAAATACATTATTTGTATTTACATTTTAAAACCCACAAAAATGTGCAAAGCAGAACTTACGGCTCACAGGCTCAACCTCTTCAGTGTAATAAGAGATACTGGAAAAGTGCTTATGAAAAAGAGAAAATTTATCACTCCTCAAAAACCTATATTTTAATAACTCAATTCCATGAATGAGATATGGAGTAAATTCTCGCTTTGGGATACATACACAACTCCCACTGCTTTCGTAAGGAATTCTGTTACACACAACAAAGGAGAAATACCCTTCACGAAAAGCTTCTTGGATGACTGTGAACTGATTTTGTTTAGTTACTTCAGAAAAATGAATAAGAAGTAATCTGGGTCCCAATTCATCTCTGATTTAAGTTTCAGCAAAAGGGAAGTAACTTAGTGGCTGCAAGTGGAGTAGCAAAAAGGAGAATCAAGGTAAGGAATTTCTATAAAAGATTAAGCAGATACAAAGACCAGTTCTCTGTTCATGATTTCACACAATAGTATGTGAACAGTTAATTATACAATACCTAACTCATTCTGTAATTAAGGAGGCAAACAAGCAGTTCAAAAACACAGTTTCAAAAGATGTCTTTCATGAATATTTTCAGGGAGCTGGGGCATATCGTGTTCTGTTTTCAATACAGCTGTATTGGGGCCATCTCTGAGTTGCCAGCATGTTGATCACAAAGGGGTTCTTCTAAGAAGAGTGAAAGGCAACTCAGGTATTACAGCATAAGGATGTATTTACTGACTGCCCATAACCACATACAGAGACCTATTCATTGGATGTCAAAGATGAAACTACTCAGAACACTTTATTTACAGTATATGGGAGTAAGTGTTCTTATCGGTATGAGGCATAAGAACACATTTTTCTGCCTGGTTAGTAAATTCAGCTTTTAATTCTCCAAATATCTGCTGTTTAGTCTGCCTTCTTTTTTTTTTTTTGATGAACTTTTGAATGGATTCTCCTTGTTTTGTTACCAGTTTTGCAGATTTTGCTGAGAGGAAGTATATACTTTACACCATTTTTTGCAAGATTATATTGATTTCTTACTTGGCAAAACATTTTCAGTAGACCTCGACTCTGCATCTCAGATTACACAGCAATTCCTGTATTGCAATACTTCAGTTTCAATTTTAGGTTACAAGTATACCTGGTGCAAAACATGCAACCTTTCAAGAGACCTACCTTTCAACAGAATAACAGGAAAACTCAAATTCAGACAGAGCTCTGAAACACACTAATGTTTTTCAGAAGAAATGTTCCAGTAAACATAGCTCAGTTCAATTTTTTCTGCAGAACACTGTCATTTACAACACTTCGCTTCAAGTCATTTGCACAGTGCTTCAGTCCACTCAAATATTTTAATGAAGATTTACCTTTCAGTTTTCAATTGTTATGGCATAGATTAGGATTTTTTTTTTTTTTTTGTTCTCCAGAACACTTTGGAACAGGAACATATGACTAGGCACAGCAGATTGATCATGACAGGGAACTGAGTAATAGGATCTGCAAGGTACCATGAAAGAATTAAATCAAATGAGAGTGAATTACACATGTAAGAAAAAGTTTGTTAATAAGGAAGCAAGAGCTTTGCATTTTCAGTAATTCAATGAACTGTAAAATAATACACTAGAGAAAGAAAACCCAGATCTCATAGCACTGAATTTATTAATAATTAGTCATCACTAACTCCTCAGTGAGGCACAACTTGATGGGAATAGTAACTCTGTGTTATTCAGGTTACTTATTTATAGCGGGCAAAGGAAACACACTGGTGAATGATAGTGGTGAGAGAGCATCGGAGAAGCCATGAACCTTGCAATTAACTTGCAGATGACTCCTGACCTACTCTACCCTCACTGCATGATCTTCCCCTGACTTTTGCAGTCCTGGACAGGGACTCTACTTCTCCGGCATTTCACTTCACGTCTCTGTGAAGAGGATGCGGTCTTAGTAGGCTCCTTTGAGAGCTGTTCAGTTGAATGAATGTAAAATGTGGCTGCGGGCACTGTAGGTTTAAAGGCTCCTGGGTCCGAAGTGGGGGGCAAGGTTTTCAGAGCTCAGACCGTGTCTGCTGAGTTCCCTGCAGGGCCCCCTGACCACGTAATTGCCTCCGACCCCGACGCCGCCGACCTCTCTTTGCAAGCCAACTCAGACACCCCCGCCCGAACGCCCGCGGCAGGCCGGTGACGGGTCCGACCCTGTTGCTTTGAGACCCCCAGACGGGTATGGGTGCCCCGTATTCCGGCTCCACGCTGTGCAAGGAGCACGGACCGCCAACCTCGACGGCCCTTCGCGCTGCCCGCTCCGCACCCCTCCGCGCCAGCCCTTGCGGCACGGCCTGACGTCACCGCCCGCGGCGAGCAGGGCGGGGCGGGACCGGACCAGGCGGGGCGGGCGGCGGGTCCGCTCTCCGCTGCGGGCTGCCAGGGGGCAGCGCGGCGGGCGTCGTGGGGACAGCGCAGCGGGCGGCGCCATCGCCAGCGCCATGGAGGAGTTCCTGCAGCGCGCCCAGGCCAAGCTGGTGAGTCACGGCGGGCAGCGGGCGACAAACTTCGCTGACTTCCCGGTGGTGCGGGCAGCGGGCTCTGCCCGGCAGCAGCCCCGGTGCAGCACCCGCCGGTGCGCCCGAAAACTTCCCGGAGTGTTTCAGCAGCGTTCGGTATTGCTGTACAGGGCGGGCGGTGGGGAGGAGATGGGGCTTGCGACCCTTGCGTCGTGCTTTGGGAGTGCGCTTTCTTCTCTTGCCTTGCTGTCCTATAGTTATTGCTGAATAACGCCCCGCTGTACGAATGTACAAACCCGTATTTGACAGGCGGGGCGGGAGGCGAGAACACGGACACACACGAACGGCAGAGTGCCATTTGGGGGTTTTTGGCACATTTGTATAGACTTTTGAGATGCATCAAGCTGGGTAGCTGAGTGTGGAAAACCATACATCATAGTCACCGAGAAACTGATTTCTGTGGTGTAAATGTCACGAGGAATAGGGGATAAGTTTTGATAAGCAAACCTCAAAATAACTGAGGAATATGCAAAGTTTATCAAGGACCAGCCCCATAATTGCGTTGCTTCTGCACTAGGTCATACTGTGTTAGGAATCACAGCGATGTACAGGTCCTGTTCTCAAATGACTCTTAGTTCAAGCGCTCTTGTGCCTGAAACTGCAGTACATTTATTTACAGTGACTGATAATCTGTCCCCAAACAGTGTGCACTTTTTCCCCCCCTTTATGTGCAGAGTGAAAGTAGGATGTTTTTAAGACTGGGATGGTCTTTGACTGGCTTGTTTCCAATTGTGAGGGTTGATTTTCTTCGCAAAACTGGGATTTAAATTTGTTATATGCAGCCCTCTTAGCTATCCCAGCTCTGAGAACTGTGTTCGATTAAAGGACTAATGAAGGGTTAGCAAAAAAAGCCCTCCACAACCTGTGACTGCTAGTTTTGCCCTGTATTCTTGGTCACTTGGGAACTGTGTGCTTGCAGGGTCTCATCTCCACCCTTTGGGGAGTTGCCGTAGTTAACTAAATGTAGACTTAATTGTTGATGATTAGGAGTGTAGGGCCTTCCCTGTTCCATAGACCTGTTATGAATCTCTTTAGAGGATGAGCATTTATAAAACCAAGATGGTCTTTCTCCAACAGCCATCATTCCCCATGTGTAATGATTTGTAAAGGATGGTTTGTTGTACCATCCTTTTTTTTTGCCATCCATATGTTGGAAATCAGAGAATTAATGCATTTTTTAGAGGACTGGCAAAATAAAAGAGAAAGTGAATTCCTTGGTGTCTCCCTTAATATTTAACTGTTTTGGTAAATACCAGGTGTAAACATGAGGTGTGTTGTCTTGGCTACATGCCAGCTAAATTGTTTTACTGTGTATTTTTAGGCATTCGTAAGGTGTTGCCCTTATGTGTTCATGTAAACAGTCTAAACTTTGGTAACCCCATTAAAAGATACCACATAGCACGGTTACAAATACATAATACATTTTCACATCAGCATTTCATATATCGCAACATTTAAACGGGAGATTTAGTTTTGACAGACTTCTTACTCAGGTACGTCAGAGCTTGTCTTATTTAATAGACATTAATTATGCTATGATGGTGGTCCCTTCTGCATCATTGGCAAGCAGTAAGAACAACTGGATTTTACTACTAAAAGGAAGTAGTGCATTACTATTTCTGAATAGCTGTTGATAATCAGAACAGATTTGACTGGAAAATTATAATGTGAAGAGGCCCATGGATAGCATAATACTACTTTTTCAATTTAGATGAAACAGGGAGCACAACAAATGAACAGGATCCCTTTTTATTCCTGCAGGGTGGTTTTTCAGAAGAAATGTGGGCTTTGTACCTGCTAAACTGTGGAAGGAAAAAGTCACAACTATTTGGAGCAGGTTTCTTATACAGGAGCATTACAGGGGGGAGTTGTGTGGTCATGTCAGCTGAGCATGGCTGGGGAAGAAGCATCTGAGCACTAGTGTGTTCACTTTAGAACAGATTTATAAATCTTACAGGTTGACCTAAATTTGCCAATTTACTTTGTACCACAGTAGTCTGGAAAAGATAATCCAGAGTAATTGAAGAGTAGTTGAAGGTTTGCATTCCACAACACAGAAGGCTGATGGTATGTTTTCCTTCCTGCTTGGTCCAGGCTTTTATGGGGAATCTTTAGGGAAAAATCAACTGAGCTGAAGGCAAACAAGGGGCTATGTTTGGTGGGCACTGATGTAAGGTAAAGCAGCCCGAGTAAATAGGCAAATGGCTTAGTATTAATGGGTTGCTGTTTGTTGCTGTGCTACTGCAGCTGTATCTGCGGAAGACACTAAAGCGTTACAGTTGTATCTTAGAGGTCTGATGATGCCAGTCTTACAGTGATAATATTTCACACCACAGGTGTGAAACCTAATCTTGTTTGGTTAAACAGATTACATTCACTGACTACATGATTACTACTCATTCTGAGTATAGGAAAATTTTCTTTACTCATGAACAATAGCTCCAAAAAGCAATTGCCCCAGGCTGAGCATGGGAACCTATTACTGCAAGTGCTTCATCATTCATTTGGGTCTGGCTCCAGCCACAGTGCTAATCAAAGTTGTTTTTCTACAGTCTTGGAGTATATCACACAAAGGACTTGTGCATTTTTGTTTTCTAAGACTTTTTCTGTTGCGTATCTTGACTGTTAGAGAGAAAAATTCTTGGTATATTATTTATTGATAATAAAGTCTCCATCAGGCTATTCTTTCTTTAAGAACATAGAATTTTGCTTTTGTGACTTGCCATGTAGTCATGGAACATTCTCAGTGAAATTTTTGCGGTGCTGATTTTTAAAATTCTTATGTATAATCGATGTAAAGCCAAGGGGAAAAAATGTTAGAAGGCAAAACATGGCAGAATGTTAGTGATGTGGGACTGACATTTTAGGGCATTTACAGTTCACTCCTGCAGGCTTTTCTCCAGTTTTTCCAAAGTCTAGTAATAATGTGAGAATACTTGACACGAGGTGTGACCAAAGGTCCTTCTAAACCAGTGTTTTGCCTTGGCTAAGGGAGGGTTGTTAAGCAGTAGAATATACAGGTCTGCTGATAAGTTGTCTAAAGCTTAGATCAAAATGTGTATCTGAACTACCGTGTTAGTCACAGCTCAAGACAGAGCTTTACAATTTTATCGTGCGATTTGTGTGAGTGGTGCAATATCCCTTTCTGTTTACTTTAAACCATCTGCCTGACAATTTTAATGGGTGTTCCGTGGTTCTTATGCCTCAAATGAGTATTTGTTGTTCATTTTCCCGAGGTGTTTAGTTAAGCATTACCATATCCCTCTTCTCTTCTCCCAGACATTTTCAAGCTGAGTTTCTCTATCACTACTTCTTAGGCGAAAACTATTTGCTCACTCTGCTTATCATTGTGGTGTCTCTCTGAATATTTTATAGTTTCATTAACCCTTTAAAAGTTGTGGACTGCCTGCTGCATTTAAGGCATTAGTACATAAAAGTCTTTGATGGTAGTATAGCAACATCTTTTTTTTTTCACTTTCTTAAGAGTTCTTGATACGCTACTTACTTATTCTATTCTTATTCTGTGTTACTGTCAGCATTTTTCTGGTGCTTTCAGTGTGTCATTTAAAATGAAGACATGATGGGTTTTTCTGCTTGGTAATACTAATGTTAAAACCCGTTTGACTATGAATCATACCAAAACATAGTTAAAAAAATGGACGTGGGGTTGTTTCCTCACATTTTCCTTAGCCTGCATTCTCAGTCCTCATTTCATTTACTGTTTTATTACGTAGCCCTGCAGAGTCATGAGTCCTTTCTACAGCTCTTGAAGCTAGTTTTAATTTGACTCTCCTGAGTTATCTGGCATTCTCTGCAGTGTTTGCCACTTTGTTATTTGCCTGCCTGTCCTACTGGAAGTAATATAATTTATTATTTATGGATATGAAGAACAGTACATAACTTAGCGCATATCCTAGCTTTTAGTTTTTTATTATGCTGTGAGAGAATTACAGCCCCCTTTCCTTTTATGACTTAGTTTCTTGACTAGGCTTTGAAAACTTTTCAGTAATATTTCTGGAAACCCAAGGACAATGGATTGACTAGCTTATCCTTCTCTGAATGCTTGTTGAATTAAAGACCTTTAAAAGACACTGTATGAAAATGCCATATTTCACAAAAACTTGCTGTTTCATTCCCAGTATACTGTTATTGACATGTTTGGTGGTAATTCAGTCTGTCTTTCTATAGGTTAGACTCTTTCAAGCACAGCTGATTTCTTAAGTGGGAGAAAAATCATCAGGCAGTACATAATTTTGAAGAATTTAATTACAAAAAATAAATCAAAAGTTTAAGGCTTCATTGCTGTAACTTCAGAACGATTATCAGAATGTTAAAGGCAATTAAACAGAAGTACAAATTCAGAAATTATGTATTTAGTGATTCTCTGGTATGAGATGCTGTGTGCTGCACGAGGTAGTTAGGTCTGGTGTTTTTCAAGTAATCTCATTTGCTTTAGCAAAGTCTTTGCAGTGAAGCTGAATGACTGTGAGAAGTTAAAACAAGGGAGTCTGTCAAGAAAAAAGCTGTAAGAATTAAAAAAAGAAAATAAATTGACAGAATTCCTCCTGAGACATGCTGAGACAATGGCTGCCAGCCAGTACTTTTTCCCTGGCCTTAGGTCTGTGCTTAATGGAGAGCCTAATGCTTCATATGCTGGCTTCAGGGAAGTCAAAGAGGACAGAATGAGCCCTGGAAAAGTCTTAATGTGCTGATGATACTGAGATATCAATACACTGCAGCAAACTGCTTCAAACTAGCAACATGGTCCTCCCTCTGCAGAGAATAGCAGATTAGCTGGGGAAGTAATCTTTCTAAATGCTGTGTCATCTTCAGCAGTTGACAGCATCTGGAAAAATCCCCAAATCTCCTAAAACTTCAAGTTCAATTAATCCCTTGTTGCTGTAAGAAAAGAGTCTCTAATGCTAGACCAGTGTTGCCCTTGATAGAATTACACACTGGACAAATGGGGAGTTAATGTCCCCAAACAGATGTGTCCAGAAAAAAATTGAACTGTGTGACTGGACATTTTCCAAAGCAAGGGCCAGGCCCGTGGCTGGGGAGAAGCCCTTGAGAATAGGAAAAAAAGGCTTCCAAGACATTGATTTGATATATAAACAATGATTGTTGTGTTTGTTTCTGAGGCAAAGAAGCTCAAAGAACAGTTACTGATGATGGCATGACTTGAGCAGATTTATGTGACCCCAGTTTATAAAACAAGCTGAGTCACTTGCATGTTTATTCATATTGCCTTTTATTTGTCTAGCTGGAGTTTTGTTATCAATGACAGGCAGTGGTTACTTTGAAAATAATATTTGATTTAGCTGGAATAAAGTGGTGGTTTTATGGGAAGTGAAAGACATTTCGGAAGCAAAGCAGAAGTTTTTTTTCCCAGAAATTGCTGCACTTGGATCCTAGTAGAGAGGTAAAAAAGCTTTCAACCATTAAGACAAGGAATCAGGTCTTCTCTGCATTAATCCAGCAGCACACAGGGGACTTGACTCCATTTAGCAGGGCACTTTGAGTATGTACAGATTTAAGAGTATGAATAATGATATTGACTTCAGTTGGAAAACTCGCATGGATAGGTTGTACATACACGTAAAAATGTTGCATAATCACAGCATTACAGCTGATTAACCTTTTTTCCTTAAATCATTCAGAAGAAACCATGTACTCTGCAGCAGGAACTTCAGAGTCAGGGTTCATGAGTAATGTGGAAAAAAGAATAAACATTGCAGTAACATTATTCTGAGTTAAATATTTAAACAAAGAATAGTTGTGAGTCATGCTGAGCAGATTCAGTAATATTAAAGGGCTTACAGAGATGAGACAAATTATTAGAAAAATATTTTTGCAGATTCTGTGGAAGAGCATTCCCAAATATAGATTCAATATATAGAAGAAAAATATGAGAGTATGAAAGCAGAAAGATGGAGATGGGAGTGTCACTGTAATGCAAATAAGACATGTTTATATGATGATCTTAAGTGTTAAAAATTGTAATTTTGGGATGCAGTCTTCATATCCCATAAGGGATATAAGGACTAATAGACCCTTGTATGTTTATATGCATGTTTATTAAGGAGGGTTATGTCCTTGTGTCTTGTAGACTTACTCTGTCTCCTTTTTATCATCATTATGCAGTTTCAGGTGGAATGTTTCCTTCTGTTTTGTGTACCATATAGCCAAAAATATTTCTTAAATGGAAGAAGAATTCAGGGGATCATAACAAAGTGATTTAAAGAATTGACTTCCAATGAAATAAAAATTGATTCAATTACTGCTGATCTGAGACATGTGAACAGTCTGGATCTTTTGGGTACTAAAACAATGCAGAGAAGGAATTGTTCATTCCTGTACATAGGTATAAAAAAGACATTGCAAAATGGTCAGCACAGGCTTAATAATAACAAGAGAGTATTTCCTGAAAATTGGGTTTTATATCTAGGAGAGTATTCTTCCAGAGGAAGGAAAGGAAGCCCTTCCATAAAAGCAAACAAAATGAAACCTGAATTGGATGAACATGTGTAAGACTACACTAAAAACCAATCTACAGCTATAAAAAAATATATTGGGTGACTAAACAGACTTTTACAGTTCCACTAAAGCCATATAGGCAACAAACATGTAGCAGAAGCTGAGATTTAAAAGGCCCTTTCCTCATGGATTTTCTTAGGTTTGGAGGACAGAAATAAGATTTTTTTTAAATGAGGCATGCAGGCTTTGCCTTTCGTCAGCCTTTGGTGGAGTGATATTTTCTCTTGTTTTGCACACACACACACACACAAAAGGTGGAAATGGAAGAATGAAGTATTGGTGAGTTTTGCTGAATTTTCCATCAGTGGAGGTGAAGTACATCAGGTTAATCAAGATTAAGGCACACTGTAGCCTCAGTAATATTTTGGGTGTTGCATCATTGCATGTGTAGCTTCAATACTTTTTCATTGCTCAACACAAATAAATTCTAAAGGCATTTCAGTGCAGTATATTAGAGCGTTTATGAGAGTATCACACTACCATACAATTATTTTAATGTGGTACTGTAGTATTGACCAGGATCCTGTTGTGCTAGGTGCTATGCAAACACTTCATAAAATAGAAACCTATTCAATCACTGTCTTAGAGAGTCTGTAAAGTAAGTTGGAACACATAGAGGAGGAAGCAGATGCTTCCAAAGTAGTAGTAGTAAGGTGTAATAGGTAGGTGTGATAATGTATATGTTTACTAACCTGTTAACATTCTGGCAAAAGGCAGCTTTGAAAAAGGAGGATGGGGAGGTTTGGAAACATCTTTTCAAGCATAGGGACAACGTAGGAAGAAGTGAGAAGATCTGATTACTCTTTCCATTCCCTGCTGTAGGCTGGCTGGAGATAGAAGTTATTGAACAGGAGATGATAGGTGAAGAAGAGGAAGGCTTTGAAAGATTTGAGAGTGTAGTTTAAGGATTCTGCTAATGTGTTGGAGCAAGGAGATCCAGGAGAGAGATGCCTATATGGGCAGAGCCGATATGGCAGGGTTAGAGCCACAGACAAGGGGAAGGTTTTCACAGCATAGCTCTGGAAGCTGCCAGGTTACCTCTGTTGAAGCCAAGTAACATTTACGTGATTAAGCCATCATGTAATGATAGCTAGAGTGTTAACTGTAAGGGGAGGTAGGAGAGGTTGATGAGAAAAAAAAGCAACTGTGGGACTTTGCAATAGGCACTTTGTGGGTGTCTGTACTGAATACGATGCCAAGGTTATGGGATGGAGTGATAGATGTGATAGTTTTGTTAAGGCCTCTGTCTCTGTTATATATGTCCCTGTGAGAGAGAGATGCAGTAAAAAGAGAGGGATTGAAAGCTTAGCTTTAGCCATGGTAAGATGCAGTGCCTAGTAAGATTATGCCGGAGAGGGGGAAAGGTGTGGGATTTTAGTGTGAAAAGGGCAGGACTGGAGGAGTACTGCAGTTCCTTTCACCAGCCTGGATTCGTGAAGGAGGTCAGAGTTTAAATTACTTAAATGACATTCCTGTTAAATTCCTTTTCTCCAAAGAAGAGATCCAGGTGCCAGCAACAGTTAGACAGGTCTTTAGCAATTAATTATATCACTTGTTCTAATGAGATGCAAATATACTGCAGCACAGAAAGGACAGAGGATGGACAGTGAAAAGGTTAGGAACATTTCAGAAAACAATGACGTCAGGATGATGTCAGATATTGCTCTTTTCTTGTACTGTATCGTTTGACAGTAATTGAATAATGTGTAATAGATCTAATAGACCTGGGCACTGGCCCAGTTCTGCCTTGCACAGACATAACCTCCTTTTGTACATTCCCCTCTAGCCTCAATTTATTAGTCTTAAGTCTCCTTACGTCAGCCTCTGTCTAGAGCACAGTGAGATTTTGCAGTATACCTGATTTATTTGCTTTTTACAATTTGGGAAATTTTAATTTTGCTGTATTTTGATAGCAGTAATAGAGTTTATGTGGGTTTTTTTTTTTTTTAAATTCACACAGGTTTGATTCTTGTTTAGTTTTCTGTGTGGAACAGGCTCTGTATGCAATGCCTGACACTAACTAACCAAGCTAGCTGCAAAACCAGCCTTTGGTTAAGTGACAGGCTATCATCCTGAAGTGACCTTTTCCCTAATGGTTAATCTTACTGTGCTACACTGTGATACAGAGCATAAGAATTATTGTACTTTCTTGCTCTTAATTAAAAAGTCCTGAGCAAAGATGAGTTAGGAGGAAGGAAGAAGTCTTTGAATTATTTCTTCAGATATGCTTTTATAACTCTTGGAAATAAGTGACGTCATGGAGTCTAACTAGTGTGCTGGCAAGAGAAGGGCATGTCTGCTTGGTGAATTTTATATGCTGTTCTGCAGCCAGTGGGATAGGAGGAAAGAAAGGAACTTTGCTTTTGAGTTTGATTTTCTACATGAAAAGCAGAATTGCTCCAATTAAAATATATTTGACTCTTTGTGAAGCAGCAGTAAATGGTAAGCTTTTAAATACTTGGAGGGACAGTCTCTTCTAAATATGGACAATTGGAGAGTGATCAGTTGACTGATTCAGCACCTTTTCTTCTACTTAACAGAGGTTTTAATGCTCAAAGTCATTTGCAGGGCTGGCTGGATTGCAGATGGAGTACAGTGACAGGTTAACTTGCAGGAAAAAAATACTACTATTTTTTGTCAATTCTTATATGCAGTCCACATACAGAAAGAGACTGTATCCTGAGCTTTCACATTATCTAGGAGAGCAAGTAGTTTTATGTAAGGTACCTGTGTATTGTGTGTTTAAGAGATCTGAATCTATAAGAGATTGTATACTTCCTCTCCACCACCCTTCAGGGCAATATGTGCATTTATCTCATTGTGATATGATGGGACTGTAGAGGCTAATGATAGATCGACTGTGCAGTTGCTTCAACTAGTTTAAAATGGTGCTTGTCTATTTTTTACATAAAGTTGTTTGTATATGAGAGGAAGAGGTGTGGGAGGGCTTTGTACAATTCTTTGCTTTCTGCATTTTCTGAGAGGCTAGCTACATGAACTCACGTAAAAACAGTTCCATGCAATTATGTGGAACTTGTTTACTCCCTTGAGAATTTTATGCACACTAGAACTTCAGCATTGGCAGTCTTAGGAGAAATAAGCAAAAGCAGTGACTTCATTTATTGTTTGGAAGGGTGGCATAACTGTGCGTTAAAGGCTTCATTCCAGAGATGAGAAAGTGGTGCAGACTGAAGTTCTAGTCATTCATCTCCAGAGACATGGACTCATATCCTGGTTTAGATCACATGTAAAAATGAGTTAAGTGATCTAATCTTAGTGGGTCTTTGTTCACCTCTCAAAATCAGTGCAGAGTTTTCAGCTGACAACTTTTGTTCAGTGGAAGAGGGATTTCTAAGGCTGGATCTGAAGTCTTTGGCTGATCTGTTTTGCTTAAGTTTGTGCAGTAGTTGGTGGTATAAGCCTGTTTTAATATCATAGTATTAAGCCTTCATTTAAAAAGCAAACAACCAAACCAAACCAGCCATCAGTTTAGCACCTCCATCCTCCATGTGAGAATTAGGCCAGTTATAATCTTGTATTCTGAAAAGACAGTTTATTTCCAGACTGTAAATAAAACACAAATTACAGTTGATAGAGTTAGCAAACTGATCTAAAGAAATAGTTTTAGTTTAATTTAGACAACTATGAAGACTATGAAGTCTGCTTGACTGAAAATGCTGAGGTATTGTTTCTTGGAAATAGAGCAAGTTGAAGTATATACCCTACTTGTCATGGAAACAGTTTATATGCCATTTGTGTTCTCTATCTGTCCCCACATAAAATAATTCAAATGTGTCCCTTTACCAAATTGTCTATAGTGGCAGAAGCCATTGCTTGAGAAAACTTTCAGACTTTCTGTTGGTTTCACTTTTGTGCTTCCTTTCTTTTTCCTAACCATTTTGTACAACTTATTTGAGATTTTATTCTTACTGTCCAATGCTATGCAGCTTTTCTATCAGATTGGGAATTCAAGTTCTGCTCAGTGTTGCAGTGGTGAAAATAGAGAGTAATGCTAGTTCTGGTAGCATTAGTTTATGTTTGTATTGAGAAAAACAGAAGAGACTGGTTTCAGTGTGCTAAAATGGAACAATAAATATAAAAATGCTTTCTTTTAATGCAGACAGGAATAAGCAGGTGAACTCACCTTCTTGTTGCCTTTTCTCCTCAACTTTGTAGCTTCCAAAGAGGGGAAAGTAATGAGATCTTTACATACATATTCATATTCTTTTTCCTTTTTTTCTGTTTTCTCTCTGCTCTTTCTCCTTTCCTGCTGGTAGGATATTTGATAGTCATGACATTGCCATGTTGCATTTAGGAGTGGGGGCACACGTACCAGTGTGTGTGGGATTAGTGTAGTGTTGCGGTAAATTTCAGCATTTTGAGTATGCTGTTGTATAAGTACTTTGCAGTTTGTCATTTCCTTCTGCGCCAACCAGTCAGGTACAGATTGGTTCTTTTGAGTGCCGTACAACTTTTAGGGTAAATTGACCTTCTGACATACGATCGTTTATGAACTGCCATTTTCTGTTCTACCTTACAACATGCTGTCCACTGCTACACACCAAACAGTTCATCCTGTCTGCTTCTGAGATTATTTCTCTTAGCATTTTGCACTGGAAAATAAGCAAGGATGCTAAACAAGATGTGAAATAACTGTTTAAGTCTTTCTAGCACTGCTTAATTACATGTATCCTCCATTGTTAACTAAGTGCGTAATCACTTACCTTACAAGCTATTTAGATATTAATTTTAATTCTTTGCACATTTTGGTTTTTCAGAGCTTAAATTGGTGCTGTTTGATGATGTTGTGGAGAAAGCAACCTAGTTAGTAGCCATATTAAGTAGTGATTAAAATCTAGCTGGTTTTTTCCCAACCAGATAATAATTACTGATATTGAATTAACATCAGTCTGTAAGAGCAGAACTTACTCTTTGCTTCCATTAATCAGAAGTGATTATACAAATTAAGCTTTTGGATAATTGAGAGACAAGGAATTCTGCTTAAAAAGTACTAAGCTTATGGCAGATAGTAGGAAAAACCAAGCAGTATTTCATAGCATTGTTTTGAGCTGAGGCAGCAACCCCATAGTACAATAGAGAAGTTACAGCTGGAGTAGTCATCTCAGATGTTCTGTACAATTTGAAAGCTTAAATGGTGATACAATAGATTGCACTCCAACCGTTGTAAGGTGAGAACATCTCCTTCAGATGCATGAAAATGTCTCTTACAGATTCATTGCATCGTGAGAACACTGAACTTGCTTTAAAGTACAGGTTTGGATTTAATGTTTCCAAAGTGACTATATGGATCCTTTAGGAAGAGGGCATGTATGTCAGAAAAAGAAAAGCAGCTAAGGCAGAAGAAACTGGAAGAAAGATATGAACACTGAATGTGGCTGTCCAACCTGGCAGCCCAGCCTTACCAGTTTTCACTTAGCCCATGTTATTAAATACCATTTTTCATCTATCTCAGTTGCTGGTGTACTTGCACTTTCTGTCACTTGCATGCGCAGAACAAAAAACTCAGACTCTCTCTTTCTGCAAGCAGGTTAATGGGCTATGTAGACCTTGTGCAAAGTTCTCAGTGTTAAATGCCTGAGCCTGATCACAGCATGACGTTGATGACTCTCTGTGAAATCCTACTGAACCAACCTGGGGATGGTGTCTCTGATATGCGTGCCTGTACTTGTGTGTGCTGTAGTGTATCTCCCAACAAGCATAACTGCTGTCAAGCTCAGGTGATGCAAAGGGATGCTGCATGTTGTATTTCCCACTCACCTCTAGGACAAGAACAATTTCTCCTAGAAATTGCTGAGATGTGCAAGAAAATTCCTGAGGCGCCAGGGCTGTAGACTTGACCGAATAAGACTGGCCTGGCTGGCGTCTTTCATAGGTATTAGAAATACTGCCCTTTTAGGTGAATTTACACCTCTAAAAAAGCGCAAACTTACACTTTTCCTTATGCCCCTATTGTATGCTGTAGCTTTTGTCTTTCTGACAAAAACTGTTCAAGAAATTAAGTACTTTTAATGCTTGATATTCACTTTGATTTAAAGGAAAAAATTGAATGTCTTGAGGGCAAGACATACAAAGAGCAGCTGAGATCACTTGGCTTGTTCAACTTGGAGGTGAGAAGGCTGAGGGGTGACCTCATGTCAGTCTAAGCTTCCACAAGGAGGGCAGCAGAGGAGCTCATCCTCTCTCTGTCTTGTGACAGCAATAGGACACAAGGAAATGGAATGAGGCTCCATTAGAGGAAGGTCATACTGGGCACTGGGAAAAGGTTCTTCACTGAGAGGGTGGTTGGCCACTAGACCAGGCTCTCCAGGGAAGTGCTTACAGCACCAAGTCTGTCAGAATTCAGTGAGTGTCTGGATGACACTATTAGTCATATGGTTTAGTTTTAGGTAATCCTGTGAGAAGCAGGGAGTTGAACTTGGTAATCCTGATGGTCCCTTCCAACTTGGGATATTTTATGATTCTGTGATTCTGTGAATTATGTAGAACTTTTAGTTCTGCCTTTAAAACTAAAAGAAATACGGCAAACAAATCTTTGCAAACTTTTCTACAAAATCTGAAATAGCTCTGTTCATCTATGTAGCCATAATTCAACATGGTTTTATGTGTATTTTCAAGGCTGGATATTAATAAGTATGTCATTAACAGGCACGTTCATAGCATCACAGGTTCTTAAGAAAACATTTCAATTCAACTGTCATTTTTAACAGAAAAGAGAGGCCAGGCTCTGTCCCCTAGAGATCTTAGCAAAATCCACAGCTGCAGTAAACAGAACAAGTGACTGGATGTCACTGACACTGTACACAGCTAAAGCTTAAAGATCATTTATCTTCAAGTTAAAAAGATTTAGCCCTCACAATAGGCTGTTTTTCTGTGATGGTACAGAGAAGCTAAGGGGTGGCATGCTTTCTAATTCAAATATGCATGGTATTTTATTTTTATTTTTAAGGGTAACACTCCATTGTGTTTTTTTGACAACTGCTTAGCACATTTCTGACTGTTTAGAAGGCAGATGATTTTTGTGATAATTTGATGCGAGTTAGATTGACAGGTGATAGACAGAAAAGCATATTGTATGCATTGAGAGTTAGAAACTACTGCTGTAATAAGAAGAATAACCAAAAGTGTGCAAGACAGATAGGAGGCAAGGGACTTTTCTTTACATCTTTACAGAATACTTGGGTGTCTGCAAGCCCCATTCTATTACTGTGCATAAACAGAGTACTATTTTGAATAGGATTCTGGTCTGACATACTGAAGTTAGGAATGATTTGCTGGAAATCATGGAATTTTATTTGAATAGATTGGGGGGTCAAGGGCCACGACCATAAAGTGAAAAACCCTAAACAAGACAAAACAAAACAAAAAAAAAGGAAAAGTGGGAAATAGGATGATAATATGAAAGATAACTATTTCTTGAATACAAAAGTGTCCTGTTTGTTTCCTGATTCTGTCAAGAATCAAAATGATATTGAAAACTTGAGTCTTGAAGGCTTCCTCCTTACCTTATACTTATATTCTTTGTCTAAAATTTTTAGTTACTATTGTTAGAGAGGTACTCATTTCAGGGGCACATCTTTACATAATTGCAAATGTTTCTGAGGGCATTTAATTAACACAAATCAGCATGCATAGAGTTTAAAATAGCTCAAACCCACTGAGCTTTAGTAAGTAGGTCTTTTTCCTGCTAAACCATTCTAAAAACACCTACATCGACTTGATAGTTGTAATGGGAGGAGGACAGAAAGTGCAAATCAAGGGAACCAAATGTCAGTTGGAAATAGTGAAGTGCTTCCAGTTACAGAGAGAGATGGGTTTTCTGCTCCCTCTCCTCTTCAGTGCTCATAGGTTCTGCTGCTGTATGGTCTGTGAGAAGAAAGGCTTTTCTCTGTGTTCTGAAGGAGGCTATGCTGAGCCACAGTGCTATTTCTATTTTGGACATGGTGGTCTGTCATCCAGCACCTAATACTAAAGCTGTCTGTCTCTTAAAACATATCTCTTTTAAGTGCATATTTTTGCAACATCTATGGAGGAATGAATCAACAAGTCTAATTTTAGCCATTTGTCATCTGCTCTTTAATTGAAGAGATTAATACCAAATCCTTGAATTGGACTTGCTATCAGTGGGGAGAAAAAAAAAGAAGACATGGAGTATCAGTGCGATGTATTCTTTTTAGCTAATGATAGTCTGTAAGGTAAATATATTCAGTAAGTCAGGTGTGATATCTTTTTGTCCCTGTCCCCAGTCTCACAGTGCTGCTGTACCACAAAACTGGTAGAAGGGTGGGAATCGAGTTGAGTGTAATTCTAGTTCTGCAGTGCTGCAGTGAGGAGAACTGGAGCAGACATGCAAAGGACTGACCGTACAGTTGTTGAGGTGGGGATGGAAAACAGGATCTCTCTCGGTAGACAACTTTTATGTGGAGCATTAATTCCTGAACTTAATTGTTCTCACTCAAAAGCCTAAACACAGAGAGAGAACTAGTTCTCTTACATTCCACATTATTAAATAGGAAGATACACAGATACTCTGCCCTACTAAATGTAGCCTGCATGGATGCATGAATATGTGCACACCAACCTCCAACATCTAGTGTCCAAAGTCCGTACCTGTGAGCACTTCTGTATCTGTAATGTTAAAATATTACTTTTTGATGGTAACATGAACTGTGCCCCATAGAAGCTACTATAACTTAATGCCATCGCAGACATGAAATTTAATTTCTTCATAGAAACAGGTAAATTCTCAAAAACAAAGAATGTGGGAAGGAACATAAAATGTGAAAGAAATTTAGGAGTGAAAAGTGAGGTCAGTACTTCCAGTAATTTGGAGGTAGAAGCTTGACTGAATTATAATTCCTACAGTAAAGTCTGAAGAAAGGACAAAGTATCTTTACTGAGATCAATAGTAAGAAGTCGAGTAAGAAGCAGTAGTACAGCTCAGCATTCTGTGGTAAGACCAAAGATATTTTGGAGGAAATAGGAGAAACCTACTAATACTGTTTATACTGTTTCAGAAAGCTGCTAAGTGTCATACTCTCTCTGCAACTTTAATCTGAGGTTCAGCTTGATCTGTAATTGCTGTTAATGTCAGATCTGTGGGTCTGGAGAATCAGTTGCACTTACATGACATTAAAAAGGGCACTTTTGTGTCTGGGAACAGTAAGATTTTGTAGAATAGCAGACTGCTGTGTTTGCTTTGGACAGAAGTTCTGAAATGTCTTCCTTTTTTTTAGTTTTTCTTCTTTGCCTTTCAGAATGTTTATGCCATGTCTCTGCTAATTTAATTTTTGGGTACTGGCTGTCATGTTATTGGTATGATTTAGTCACGATGGATGAAATTGGTGCTTAGACAGGGATAGCATCTGTCTTCTGTGTCTTGCTGTTTACAAAGTATTCAGACTTCCAAATCCAATTGTAATTTTTTTTTCCTGAGAAGTTGGATATTAATTAAGAGATTTCGTTGTTTAAATATTTTCTATTACATTCTCTGAATGTTGTTTTTTATGCTGAAGTGTTCCTGAAAAGAGAATTCCACTCCTGAGGAACAGTTCAGTGCAGATTTCATTTAACTGTTACAAACTTTTCCCATGTCATGAATTTTTAAATGGTGTTTTGAGTTTCCTCTTATTGTTGAGTGCAGCTATCAGTTTGTATCAGATTAATTGATTTCACAGACTACATGTCAGCAGAGTAAAAACTGCAGTTTTTCTTGCTAGTGTTAATGTAAGCATGTTGCACAGCCCAAATGCCTCACAAGTACCTTACATAAGAGGCATTTTATGTTGTGCTTTTGTTAAAACATCAATATATGTTGCTATCTATATTGTCTTTTATACTGTTTTAAAATAAAGTAAAATAAAAAAAAAAACAACAACAAATTAAACTTTCTATTTTGATGCTAGTTGTGGCACTACCTGCCGTATTTATTAGCATCCTGTCTCCCTGAACTGATGGAAATCATTACAATGTATTTGTAAGGCTGGTTTTAAAGTCACAGAAATACAGCGTTCATGTGACTTCAGCAAGGGGACATGGGTTCCCTCTGATAACCTAACAGTTTATTTTTATAAGTAGACCTCATTCTCAAAATTTGCTTCTCATACATCGCTGTGCCTGTAATAGATGACTCAAATCACAAGGTCTCTGTGGGTTGGTCCTTGTACAAATTTAAACAGCTTATTAATTTGTTTGAGTAATTGTGCAGTGGAATATCTCAAACCTCTTTAAGTTATGTTCTTTTAAGATTTGATGTTTGCTGTGTTTTTTTTTTTTTTTTTTATT
>NDXB01011021.1:77541-94954 GCA_002631895.1 Agapornis roseicollis | reverse complement strand
TTTTTTTTTTTTTTTTTTTTTTTTTCCTGTTGTTTGATTGTTTTGGTTTGTTTTTTTCCCTACCTCCAGAGATTTAAGAACTTCTTTCTCTGCAAGAGATAACCTAGGAGGGATGTTGTGCTCTCAGTTTTGTTTACCTACAGAATCACTTTAAGCAAGAGCTTTGTGATTTGATGGAAGTAAGGTGTCAGCCTCAGAGGAAGCATATTGTTCTTTTCTAGCTTACATATCTCTCCTTTGGACCCATTGTTCTTAGCTACAACAGATAGAGAAATCAATGGATGCTGCTTTTCCTGATGGTATGCACTTCAAGTGAAAAACACAAGCTTGACTGTTGAGGAAAATGAAGCAAGTCCCTGTGTGGAGGAGGATGCAGTTATCAGTGTTTTCCATAGATTAAAAATGCATCATAGTATGCTAAATATAAAATTAGAAGATACTGTTGATGTGTCAATTGAAAGGTGAAGTTTAAATCTTAATCCATATTTTTTCTATAATATTTGTTGTCTTTTGAATTAGCTAGGGCAGCAGATTTGCCAGGGATGATAAATTGCCTATGTTGGTGTTAACTGAGAGAATTCAGCAAAACTAGTATTGAAGAGAATGTCTTACTTAATCAGTAATTAGTGTCTCTTCATATGAGAATTTGTCAGTTTATATCTACTGTTTCCTCTGTTTAATAAATACTGAAATAACACATTGTGAAAACCTCAATCAAGATGGGTGAAATTGAATCAAACATTAAACAAAAATGCTGTCTTCTGTTACTGCTTACCAAATGTTTTAACAGAAATGAATGGCATAACATACCTTTGAAGAAATTCTTTTTCTTTTATAGCTTTATAATATAAACAGTGCTTCAGCTTTCTTTGTAATTACACTTTTAATTATTTTGTCTAATATTTTCCAGATGTTTAAAGCAATAGTCAATATGTTCACCTTGAAAGTAATCTTCAGTACATATACAATGTCTATGGTTCTTCTCTATATAAGATACCTTTTATGAGATGAAATTGAACTACTGAGCCAGATAAAGTCTGTTTGTGCAATCAATAGGCTATTTACCATTACAGAAGCTCCCACCTCTGTTCAAGGTGGGTTTTTTGGTAGCTTCTGAGACAGTCTGGATATAGCTCTATCTGAGAAGGATGTGTTTATTGTATTGTAGTTCTTGACAGATCTTGGCTGTGCTGAACGTTACTGCAGTGACCAGCGGAATTAACATAATTTGTTCCTTTTTTTTCTGTACCAGTTCTCCTAGTACATTAAATTTAAACCATGGCTCAGTCTTATGTATGTTCTACTTCAAGATGAAATAATGTGAAATGGAGCTGTATTTCAGACAGGCAGTGATAATCGTCACCATAAATATTGTTTGCAGTATCAGCATGTGTATGTCAGCAAAGTGTCATTGACACTACACAAGAGTAATAAGGCAGGAGTCTTACCCAAGATAGGTAACCTATGTGCTCTTAACTTTGGGAATCCTTGTAATGGGCACGTGTTTGGGAATTCTTGCAGTGGTCCTTTGTGGGATTCCCAGCAATTGCAGTGATGAATTCTGAAGTTCAAGAAAGAATGGGAAATGCAGATTTTAGCATATGCCATTCTACAGAGCTCTCCCAGGTGGCTTCACTCATGGGAAGTAATCATGCTTCCACCTCCTGATAACTTTTTGCTTTCTCTGGAGGATATTTTTCAGTTGTTTTACTATTTTTCCATTGTTAATTGTACTGGACAAATAAAAGAATTTGAGTTGGTATTTTCCCTGATGCACTGTTTTCACAGAAATACATTGAAGAAGTAAGTCCCTGCTCAAACTCATTTTATTTCTGTAAAATCTATATCCTTAGCAGTATTTTAATTGGTTTCCCTGAAACCCAAACATTCAATTTCAGTTTCCTACCCTTTACTCATTGAATGTTAAAAGAGAAATGTTTTCAGTAAGTTGGGACTAGTGTTGCATTTCTTCAAATAGGAATGCTTGTGAATTTTTTTAATAAGAATGTGTTTTACCTGTTCTATCTCATTAGAAGGAAAACTAACATCAGCACAGCAAAAATGATCCTACTGTATATTGCCTTTCAGCACAGTTTAATTAAAGTGGCATTTGTTTGTCCTGTAATATCACCATTCCCTAATCGATGTACTGAGCAAGCACCATGGTGACAAGATAAGTTGCTTTGTTTTGTTCCGTATGTCTGTGTTCCAAATTTTCCATAGTTTTAATTGGTTCCCTGCAGAATAACATTTACAAGCATATGGTATGGAAAATGCTGACTGCATTTGTTATCATAGATTTTAGTACATTGGTGGCACTAGATCACTAAGCTTTTAAATGTGATTATGAGGTTATTTAATGCAGTCAATAGTGTGCTTAAAACACAGCAAAAATCTGCAGTGAGCCAAATGGTATCAAGGAAATACGTTTGACTGCCTTCTTAATGCTTCAAGGGTAGATGGAAAAGTCTGATTCAAAAAAGATTTTCGATAATGTTTGTGCTGAAATGTGCTTTGTCACCTAAGAGCAATTTGGAAAGGTCTGTGGAGGCTGCTTGCCGTTGCAAGAATAATGTATGTAGTAATATGGAATGCAAAAAAGGCAAAATACATAATACATCAAAGATTACTGACTTCTGAAGAAATGCACCAACTTTAGCTGATAAAATGGAATGTAGGATCAGCCCTTAAATGTCATGTGTCTGACTTTTGAGATATCAACAGTACATTTTTATACCAATTCTGTTCTGGCAGAAGATGACCAATCCAAAACAGAACACAAATGACAGGAAAGTGCAGTCATCTCAGAACCTTAAGATGATCTAGTTCTGACCCCCTTGCCATGGGCAGGGACACCTCACACTAAACCATGTCACCCAAGGCTCTGTCCAGCCTGGCCTTGAACACTGCCAGGGAGAGAGCATTTACAAGTTCCTTGTGCAACCCATTCCAGTGCCTTGCCACTCTCACAGTAAAGAGCTTTTTCCTTATATCTAACCTGAACTTCCTCTGTTTAAGTTTGAACCCATTACCCTTTGTCCTGTCACTACAGTCCCTAATGAAGAGTCCCTCTCCAGCATCCCTGTAGGCCCCCTTCAGATAATGAAAGGCTGCTGTGAGAGCTCCATACAGCCTTCTGTTCAAGCAGAACAGCCCCAACTTTCTCAGCCTATCTTCATATGGAAGGTGTTTGAGCCCCCTGATCATCCTTGTGGCCCTCCTCTGGACTTGCTCCACATCTTATCAGAGTGGGTGAAAAGCCAAATACGTTTAAGAATTATGGTATGATAAAAACATCTTGAATAGGAGAGGCAAAATTGAAAGTGACTTTGGCCTACTGATCATCTCTTCCAGATACAATTCTTTCTCTCAGGTGAAGGTGTGTAATACATGGGAAGATGGTGCATGGACTACTTGTTTGTCTTGAGTCATGCAAAATATAGTTCATGGTGAGGAAGAAATAGATACAAGTTGATGCAGAAGATTTTAAACAAATAAAAATATAGCTATGCATAATATTTGTATTTGAGTGCAGTGTAGTCACTATTATTATCTATATCACATTGATAAAAAATTAGAAGAAACATTGAGATTGTATAATGATAAAAAAGGAAGAACGGAGTAAACTGAATTTAGACACTAAAAATAACCTGAAATAGGAATATAACTTTTTCTTTTGTAGAAGTGGATTTTTATATTGCTCATATAAACACAGTAAATTCAGTTTCCTTGTATGATTACTAGATGCATTTCTGCTGGGCTGTTGGTTCACTTTGGTGTATGGTTTACTGTTCAACTTTGTGCATGTCAACTAAGGACTACACTGATTTAAGAAACATGAAGTTCAGCTCTAAAGGCTCGTGTACAGCATGGTGTTCTTGTTCCTTCTAATTCTTGGTAGATTTATTCTCAGTTGCAAAGTTGCATCCAGTGTCTTAGAGAAGAATGTGTCTGTGGTCAGATGTTAAGTCAGTGACAGAAATGTTGCCTTATTTGAGTTGAATTCCCTTTCCTTCACTAAAAAAAAAAATCAAAATAAAACCCCACTTATTTTTTTCTCCACTACACTTTCACTTTGCTCTCTATAATTCATTCAGTTTATGCAGTGTTTGATGTAGGGAATTACTGCTGCCAGTCACCTCCTGGCACACCATAGAACTGATACAATTAGTATGATAGGGGCACTCTTCTCCTCAGGTAAACATGCTCCCTTACTTTTAACTTGTTTGTTTCTAATCTCAAGGGACACCTTGATTCTGTATGAAGCCAAACAGCTCCTAATGGAGATAAGTGCTATCCTGTAGACTGATAGGCATCCCAATCTCACTGTTGCCTATTAAGTGGCAAGGGGGGAAGGAGAGGGAAGACGAGTCATGTAACTTGAGCTGAAAATTCGAAGATTTGCTGTGACTGGATTTAGACACTAAAGATAACCTTGAATAGGAATATAACTTGTTCTTTTGTAGAGGTGAATTGCTGTATACTGTGTTCCTGATACTTAGTTATTAGGTGAGAGCACTAATCTTGCATAGAGCATATTAATCTGAACAACAAATGAGTTAATGCAGCATAAAAGGAAGAGAGCAACTTTCATCTTTAGTAACTTCTGTGATAGCGAATCCTATTGACAGGCTGTCGAAGTACTGCTGATTCAAGCTTAAATAATCATTCTGCTGGGGATGTTCTCCCTTTTCAGCCATATGAGAGTGTATCCTGTTTTGTCTTGGCAGGAAGAGCAGTGTGACATCTTTACTGAGCCTAAGGTCATTTGAATAAGCTTTCACCTCCTCACTTGTATCATAAAAATTTCAGTTTCTTTAATTCCCTAGGAGAAAGCATATTTAGACTCTGTCTGACTTAATGGGAGTTTTATCCTGATGTACGAGCGAAATCAGGATCAATCCATGTGATGCCAAAGTCATACTTCCAGAGTGTGTGAACTTGGGTGAGTGAACTTGGGTGTGAATGCCATGTGTGACACATTTTGAAACCCGGATGCCATTGGGTATACCATATACTTACACCCCATAATTAAGTAGAAGTGGTGTCTCAAAAGTTGTCCCTAAAACCAAAAATTTTGAGAAGCAAGAGAATGTGAGCATTGTCAATTAAATGAATGGAATAAATCTAATTTTAAAAGGAGCCAATGAGACTTTGATCGATGTTTTTAATTCTGTGGTACCTCTCTTGATATTTAAATGGCATCTCTGCATTATTTGGTTACTCAAAATATCCTTTTTCAAATGAAAATTCCATGTAGAAATCATGGTTAATTTTTAATTTTTTGAATGTGAATAAGTGTATGTTTTAAGTTAAAATTAATTAAAAGTGAAAAGAAAATTAGTGTTTGCAGTTAGTAGTAGCTCTTAAACATTGAGAAGTTTGGCTGTCAAATCAGAGCTTCTTGGTAATGCAGAAATATTGCTCTGAATTCTCAGCAGCAGTAGCTGGCTGCACCAATTCTTCATGAGAAATGACTGGGAAAGAGATCTTCTGTTTTGTGGAAATTTCAGGAACAACCTAGGGATGAGACTTCCTTGCCTAGATGGCATGCCAGCGAGTTAGGCTGACAAATTTCCATTATTAATTTTGAAGGATTAGCGTGCTTCTATGGAACAGTATGATTGGGAAAACAGAACTTTTAAATAAAACTGTCTTTAGCAAACTTCTAATTCTTGAATGTGGCTTTTAATGTGTTAATTCGAAAGACTTACTGCTTGTTCAACAAGGCTATGTTCCTATGGGGAGTGCAGTCACCATCAGAGATGGGAGTGCAGGTAAGACTGGGTTGTTATATCAGTTAAGCCTCAGGTAAGTTCTTTATGCCTGACAACTAAGGTGCAAAGACCTTTTCCTAGCCTTTGTTATAGACTAGTTACAGTCTTTTAGCATTAGATCTTACTTAACACAATGTATCAGGCAATATTTTATGGCTATCCAATGATTTCTGAGGGTGGCATTCGATTTTTGACCCTTCCATTTGTCTGGTTTTTGTAACGTTGTGTCTCCCACACAAAAGCAGATGGTGTGGATTTAGAAAATTTACCTTTTTGTTCTATTATAGTTTATTCTGCTAGTTTGCTGTAAAAAACTTGGTTTTAGAGCCATAAGCAAAACAACATTCTACAATATAGACCCAATAGGTAATGATTAAAACATGCTAAAATTGAAATTTTCTCTATTAAATTATGTTTCTTAGGAAAGATTCCACTATGTAACCATGTATTTTACGATTATTACAGTAAAGTACAATATACATGAAAAATACTATACTGCAGGGGCAAACAAACGTAATAGTTTTTCTTCTGTCCTCAAACCCAGGAGAAAACAATGACTTATTAGAATAGAGACCTTTCTTTTTTTTTTTTTTTCCCTANAAAGTAATGCATTTTATTTGCTTTCTTGTTCACATTAATGTAGTGCTATGCCCTGGACACTTGAATAAACATTTAACTGGTTCAGTGTCAAAAATAAAATATTAAAAAAAAAACCTTTTTTTTTTTTTTTTTTTTTCCCTAAGCCATCATAAAGCTTTCATGTGAAGAAACTTATGAAATATTAAACAAACTTGAACTTTGCATAATACATTAAATCAACTTTGCCTTGGCTTAAAGCCATTTTTTTGGCAATAGAGAAGGATAATCAACTTAAAAGCCCTCAGACTGATGGAAGTATAATACTGCCTAATACTAAAAGGCAAATGCAGGATGTACTCCAAAATGACTACTCAATAAGCTTTACTTCTGGGTTGGAGGTGCAATTCCAAAGTTACTGAGTGGATACAAAAATCCTCTCTCATGTAAGTGAATGAGTTAAAATCTGAGTTGCAGTATTTATTACTATCTTGTCCTGCGTCCAGGTAGTTAGACTTTTTCCCCATGTATCTCCAGGAAAGTTAAGTAAGTCTGTGCATCTGTGTACCCTTGTTAGCACTTCAGGCACAAGATTGGAAAAGCTTTCAGCATTGTATGTATGTGACACTGTATTATTATGTGACTTCAGCTTATTCTTTATTAATATGCTTCTGTTAAGCCATATAGCTCCTTCAAGATTTGCTATCCTTGACAAGTGCTGCCCCATCCCCTGCAGTAAAATGCAGGCATTTCATTGCAGCTGAATGACAAAAGATCCAGTTAGACTTGAGACAAAAAGAAAATAGTGGCTCAGAAAGCAAGGCTGTGTGTGGTTGCTGTGGCATGCGGTGTGTGTGTGCATGGGGGGGTGTATGAAGGAGAGGGAAAAGAACAGAAATTTTTGACAGCGTTTTGTAGGGTTTCTGTTTATACTAGGAAAAGTCTTCACTGTTTCTTGACTTGCAAGATCATTTCAGCTCCAGTAATTACAGAATAAAAAAAGAAGAGACAATGTTGTTTTTGACTGGGATGTTTTAATTTGATGAATCGTTGTATTAATATGGCCAGAGTTTTTGCAAACCTGATTGCCAGTCTATGCAGTATGGATGAAACAGCTGTTTGATGCAGGTGAAAAACAATGCAAGGTATTTTTAACTGTAGTTACATAGAGATATAATTGCCATACTAATGCTTTTGTTTGATTAAGGACAACAAGATTGGGCAGATACAAGAACTTCTTCACTATAAGTATCAGACTATCGGAAGAGATTTCTTACTAAATTGCAGAAGCAGCTTGATGCTTATAAATCTCTTTTGAGAATGATAAGTGAATGTTGATTTGCACGGGTCTGATCTGAATTAAGTTATCCTGACTGATCCCATCTGAGAATGACACATCATTTCTTTAATTCTTTTTGTCCCAGGCATCCAGTGCTTATGAATTTTATAACTTACCTTTGATCTAGCTAAACAAACCCCATCAGCACTAAGAGAGATCATTGGTTTCTTATGTAGTTTAATTTATGAGTTTGAGTTTCAGCAGCAGCATCTAAATTTTTTTAATTCTCAGGGATATTTAGAGTTCATGGTTCCTTTCAGGCTTATCTGTGGTAGCTGCAGGAGGTAATAACATTTTAGACCTATTGCAGAGACTTTGTCCATATATAGCTTTCTTTTTCTGATTGTGGGCTTCTCTTATGGGGGCTTGGAAAGACCTGGAAATAACCCAAATATATCCGTGTATCTGCTTTTCTCCTAGTGGGATGATTAGCCAGCAGCAGACTATAAAAACTAGGTGTATTTGAGATGATAAAAAAGGAAGCAATCTCAGAGCTGAAAGATAAACATTAAGCTTAGATGCCCTGAGAGGGCATACTTCAGGGTTGCTTTAATGGAGAGAATACCTTTTTGGAAGGTTATTATTGATAAGTAGTAGTAAGATTCTAAAAAGCCATTCAGAGAGCTACATTCCCTCTATTTCCCAGGAAATGCTGGTGAAAGCATGTATCTTGGACCTGCAAGAGAGAACAAAGAAAAGAATAAAACTATGCTGAGGAAATAGAAGAGCAGAGATCAGGAGAAATGAAGAGAAGGTATTAAAACTGCTTGTAGGGGTGTCAGTGGACCTTGTGCTTTAGTCTTGTAGAAAAAATGATAGGAAATCAAATCTCAACAGTAGCTCATGGTGGTTTCATGTTGTTTTTTGGACCACACAAGCAGCCATAGAAGCTGAGAAGACAGTCTCCCCAGCCTTGGAAGAGGTAATACCAACCTCCCAGACAGGGGAATCTTTCGTCATAGGTCTATCAAAGCTGAAGATGTCACTAAAGGTAGTGAATGCCACTTCATTTATGTGCTCTTTGAAAACCATTACCAGATGTGAGAATTTAGGGATAATGTATTTTTGTTCCAAATATACAAAACAGGCAGCATGTCACAGGGAACACCTGTTCTGTGCAATGTTCTGTGTCTGTTATTATGGATAAGGTTGTTTTCATCTTCCAGAGCTTAAATCCATAGGTTGTTTTGAAGATTCCATTGACCTTAAAAGTATAATTTTAATCAATAGGAAAAGGTTATGTAAAATTTTATTCAGTCATTCCTCTTAAAATACCTTCAGATCTATCAGTACCCCCCTTCTTGCCAACTTTTGATTGCTTTAGAAGTTGTAGTAAACAACACTGTGGTTGTTCCCGAATGAGTATCTCATGATTCTTATTCATGGATGGTGGTGTCTTTTTGCTAGTGCTAATTATCTGAGGAAGTGATGTCATGATAGAAGTAGTGACTTCACAGTTTCCAAGATCCTGCAAATAAAATTGAAGGTTACAAATGCTGCTTTCCTGGTCCTGTGGTAGAATTGGTATCTGACATCTGTTTGTGCTTAGATGAGTGTTTGCTGTAACATTCAATTTTTTATCACCAAAGTTTGGCAGAGTTGGTCTATTACCTGATGCACAGATCTCAAAATTGTTTTTTCAGCACAGAACAGAACAGTATTTAACCTGCTCTCACTTGTATAACTACAGTCATCACTAAGGTTATGATAAATTATCTGTGGTATTGGTACAAGAGGGTACAGAATGGGGGAGATGCTATCTGGCTGTATAAATATATTGTCTGTGATTCTGGCATCAGATAAATACCTATTCAAATAATAAAGATGCTAGGAGTAGAAAATGTTGTCCATGTGAATAGGTTATGCAAGTATGATCTTTATGTGCCACTGAATTATTTTAGTGGTTATCACTGGGGGATGGAAAGGTAAATAAATACATTCTGAGCTGTGTCAGGGATAACACGTACCTGTTTATGTGCTTCCGTAGCATGTACCTGTTCATGTGCTTCGCTGCAGATGTCCTTGGCTGGTCAGTTTTGCCTGTGGCGGTTCTCAGACTGTAGCTTCTGATCTGTGCTTAGGAATTACATCTGTGTGCTTAGGGAAGTTGCTGCTCAGCTGGATAGTTCCCTGTTTGTCCTGGTTTTGAGTGAGGTTAAACCATGACACTGTTAACTTCACCTCTAATGGGACAGCACATGCTATGTGAATAAAAATGCTAGGATGGGACTTCTAGCTATGGCAGGTGCAGATTGTCTGCAAACCTCATCTGTTTCTATCGGACTCAAATTTCTGCTGTTTTCTAGAAATGTGTAAGAGAATCATAGAATATCTTGAGTAGGAAGGGACTGATAAGGATCATCAAATCCAGCTTTGGAGGATTTAGTTTAGGAAAGTAATAGTAAATATCTTGTGCTCTCTAGTAATGATTAAGAGTGACATTTTAAGTAGGTTTTGTTATATTTTGCTCCCTTTATGAGTTTCCAAAGCTACAGGAAGAATTAGCTATCCAAACATACTCTACAACTTTACTAATAAAAGTTTATTTGATTATTAATGATTAATTTGGTAATACATGACTTTGTATTAGAAGGTGCTTCTTCAAAAATAATGCTTTCACACTTCTTTTAATGAAGAAAATTCCTCAGACTGCTGAAACAAGCTATGGGCTATCACTGTTCTCGTCAGTGTGTTTTATGTCACTAGAATGTGAAGCACAGACTTACTTTGCTATTCTGGCTAATTTTGGCACTGCAGTCTGGGAGATGGAGACTTCTATTACTTGTTAGGACAGTTTACAGGTTGACTTTGTATTTTAACATGAGTATAATAGCTGCCATATTTTATTAGAAAAACTCTGTTGCAAGAACACTTTGCTGAAAAAAACTCAAAAAACAAAAACCGGAGATTAGGGAATGAAATGGGGTAGTTTCATACAAATGAACAGATCCTTACTCAGGGAGAGGCAGAGTCATTAAAATAATCATCTGTAGTGGGTGAAACAAGTATATCATCCCTGGAGTGTCCAGAGAAAGGCAGTGTGCAAGAGGAAACCCCTGAATGCCTTCAGTAATTTGTTTTACGTTCCTTTTCCTTTGGAAAAGAGTTGGCAGCAGGTAGTAGGTTACCATGACCTCATGTTTGCTTTAGGCATAAATATTCTGGAAAAAGCTTGCAGTTGTTTGGAGGGATAGTATGTTAACAGCCTAACAAGAAATATGCTCTGTCATTCTTAGCCTGCTTACTGTCAGGCTAAAAACTTACCTTCTTGTTAGACTCCTGAGAACAGCCTGGGGAGATGGCCTGTTCTCGGACAGTCTGTTCTGGTTCATATGTGTTGATGAAATTCTGGTGTGCTGGAATTAAAAAAATCAGTCCTCAGATGGCTAGTTGACCTGTTTGGATTACAAAGAGATGTTCTCCAGAGCTTTCTTTCTCACTGTGTTCTTTTTCTGTTCTGCTCTTTATAGCCATGCTTTTCTCATTTCTTCAGAAGTCAAGAGTAGGGTTCAGAAACTTTCAGCCTTTGCATTCATCAATTTTTGTGTAATTTTTCTGTCCACATTCCTGAAGACCCAATAAAGAGGGAGTGATAGTAGTATGTGCAAATGAGTGAAAGATGTTGGGTTGTTTGCTTGTGTTTTAGAAATGTGAATTCTTCCTTTCCTTTTAGACAGCTGTTAAGACAAAAGAGTGATTTCCCTCTTTGGTAGTTCTCTTCCCAAATGATTTTCTACAGATTTTGGAACTGCAGTATACCTATGTAACAAAACTACAGCTTTTGTGTGTTGTAAAAACAAGTGTGCAGATTTTAGTGCTTAAAAGAATGAATTCTAAAGACAAGACAAAAATTTCTTACTTAATCCTATTAGTGGGTGACTTTGTAGATTTTGTCAGTTCATTCAGTTTCCTTCTTTTTCAGGGTTGAATTGGGTTATGATAAACATAAAGAAAAAGACCTCTATACACTGAATAACACTAAAAAGGGATGAACTTGTGAACTTTATTTTAATTCTTTGGGGTGGCAAATCAATCAGAGATGTGTGCTGCAAAAGAACAATGTAACAAAAATATACTGGAAAGAGGAAAAGATGTTGTATATGACAACAACAACAACAACGTTTAACTTCATATATTTGGTTTTGAAACATCTACCTTAGCATCAGTCAGATATATTTCTTCAGAAGAAGCTTAGCTCATTAAGATAAAATAAAATGGAAAAATTCCATGCAGTTAGCTTGACGTTAATGATGTGCACAAGTGAAAATCATCACCTTACATTTTCTGTGTACTATTATGAAGAAGGTTGACATTTCCCTGAAATACTTTGCTTTCACAGAGTTGGTTTTCCTTGTGTTTGGAAGGTTCTTAATTTTATTAAATGCAGAACAGACTCAGTTCCCTTTGCTTGTGAGAACATTTCAAAGCTCTCAGTGCTTAGTGGAGTGTATTCAGTTTCTGAAGAGTCAGGGTTGAAGCCATTTACTTTGTGTAGATACTGATTTCAGCCAAGCAAATTAAAAAGGGAAAATTAAAATTACAACTTGCTGCGTATAGTTTGCTGTCTGTAATTCCATGCTCTTTGGGACTGCTTTTCTTACTAGATTTGTAAGGTTTTTTTTGAAAGCTTTTTCTATATGTATATGAAGCTGCTTATTTGTTATTTTACTGCTGAAGGGACTTCCGTCCAGTTAGATCTCAACTGAGTTCTAAACTGGGGTCTCATAGGAAGACCAGATCTCTTGGCTTCTTGGGAGCTATGAAGCCATGGAAATGTGTCTGATCTCACAGCAGAGTGCATTTCTTTAACTGATAGTAAAAAGTGCTACAACTGAGGACAATGCGTGATACTTACCTTTTGAAGTGTTTTGGTGATTGGGCTTTGTTTTTTCTCATCATTGTCACTCACTGCAATTGTCTTTTAATGTGTTACAGAACAAGAGCAAATGCCTGGAGAAAGTCCATGTTGTTCTTGGAAATAAATCTTGTGATTTGGATTCGCTCATTTCTACTCTGGCCTATGCCTACTTTCTAGACAAGGTAATGGAAAAATGGACTGAGTGGTCTTAACTTACTTGTTACAGGTTGCTACAGACATCTTATTCTTAAGTCAATTAAAACATACTGTAAAAAAATTAATCTGGAGTGGTTTTGTTATAAGCATTGGTAAGGTTTTTAAATAGAAACAATTTACATTTCTTTCTGTACAAAAATTAATGAGTGGATATTAGGTGACATATTAAGTAGCATTCACTAATCACCCCTGTACATAATTTTTTCTCCTTTCTGATTTCCCAGTGATTCCGTAGGAGGCACACAGAGACAGAAGAACAAGAAAAAAAACCAAAAACCAACCCATTTTTCAAAAAACTAAGTGGGGGAAAGCCAAACAGAAAATTCAGGCTGTGTTTAAGTACTCACACTGTTAAAACATGTTCCTAATAAAAAACAGATCTCATTTTATGCAACAATGACAAACACATACCTATGTTACAGGTCAGTCCTCCTGATGTTCTTTGCTTACCTGTGTTGAACATACCAAGAAGAGATTTTAGCTATTTCACAGAGACAAGATTTATACTGGAGGAGCTGAATATCCCGGAGTCGTTCCATATCTTCCGAGATGAAATCAATTTGCACCAGCTGAATGCTGAAGGGAAATTGTCTTTAACACTTGTAAACAGCAACATGCTGACAAGGTACTGCATTGTATGTACAACAAGATGGCTTATGTTTGTTTGAGCTGTTTAAAAATTGTGATTTACATCTTTTCTCCAGTAATATTGGTATTACTATGCTAACACAGACAAAAAGGGTTAAAAAGGAAGCTAAAATACATTTTCTCTCCCCTTATGTCTCCAGTAAATGTAACAAACTTAATGGTCATCTTTCCATCATTTTTAATAGAAACTCAATTTTTTAAGGACCTTGTTTTTTCACACAGTTTAGATTAGATATTTTAATTTAGTTTAAATTATCTGGAAGTTTCTTCTAACCAGTAAATAAGAGATCAGATTTCTTGCTGCTTCTTAGTTAGCTTTCATTAAAGGCATTAGGATTCTCACATTGATTTGGAGATAGCCAGCACATCTGCATATGTGTTATTAAGATGGCTGCTGGATAACTGCAGTCCTCACAAACTTCATCATTTTTCTCAAAATATCTTCAGTGCCAGAGGCTCACAGTTGCTCTGTGGAATACCATAGTCCATATATCCATCCTTAAGAGGGAATATTTAGAAGCCTGTAGTGAATCTTTTATAGGGAGCTTCTTTATAATGGTCTGCCTGTTTTGCCCAGAGTGAAGAATGTTGTTTACTTCCAGCTGTCTTCAGAACTTAAATTGAGATAAGTAACATCCTATTGTGCTATGGCCCCATCTTATTGAGGGGTTTGTAGATTAGAATAAGAGCAGGGAAAATCTAAAATGAAAGATATGCATAAATCTCATAGCTATTGATTCTTTAACTGCAGTCAGCTCAGTACATCGTTCGCTTTCTGAGAGTACAAATTATCCATAAGATTAGTTTTTTGTTTTATTGCTGTCCCTTCCTGTATTTCTTCCTTTTAAATAATTATGACTAATGTTTTACATTATTAAATATAGTTGGCTTTGTTATTGCTGTTATAAGAAAAACATAAAATGCAAAGTCTTCAAAATACTCAGTGGAGAAAATTCCAAATCTTGCCTATATTAAAGAGTGATAATTTTAGTACATGTGGATTTTTTTTCCTAAATTATTAATTTCTAAATATTTTTATAATTGAAATGTAAATATTTATGTATTAGTGATTTATCAAGTAATAAAACCACTGTGAACAATTCATTTAAAAAATTACAGTTTTAGGACTTCATTGTGATGTTCTTTGGCTTCAAGTAGCAATAAAATAGTGTTATAGTCCAGAATTAAAAAAAACCAAAACCAAAACCAAAAACCCTCCACTTTTTTAGTGATTGTCAAGCAGCTAGAAAGAAAAAAATATATGTAACTTTTAAATTTGCTTGATAGTGAGGATAAAAGTTTGGAATCAGCTGTTGTCAAAGTCATCAATCCAGATGAGCAATGTGATGGCAGCCTGCAGTTACAAGCATCTTCTTCCTCGGTAGTAGTAAAAGAGATTCTTCAAGAGGCACCAGAGTTAATCACTCAGCAACTGGCGTATCTCCTCAGAGGTGAGAGATTACTCTTTATATTAAATACTGAAAGGTTTAATGGAGTGTTTCTGAATCTGCTCATGCAGAAAGAGTGTGATCCATTCTTTGGTTAACAATCCCTTTAAAGACCACAGGAAGCTTCATAAAAGAAGCAGGGAGTAAAGAGTTTGTTAAAGAGTAACATTATATTGAATATTAAAAATGTGCATTTAAAAATAGGCATGAGAGGTCTTTGCCGTATCACTTGACAAGAATATTAAATGGAGCTGTCGACACACCAGCTGGGTAGCTGGAAAAGCTGTGCAGTTCAAAGATTCCAGGGGAACTGTGGACAACAATATGGATTGGAATCTAATATTTACATGTTAAAGCTTCTCCTGATGGTGTTAGCATGATATTTTAGCGTTGTGATGTGAAACTTTTACTATTCAAAAATGCTTTAACTGAATCTTCATTGTGCGCTCCTTTTCTTTTGTATTGTATGCCTGGTAGAGTACAGGAGGGGGCTTCAGCTGTCAGAAGTGTTTCCATTTCTGTCTTCATAGTTCATCATTTCTATTAGTTTCCTCAGTTTCTTTGCTGCAACAGAACTCTTCAGTTGGAAACAAAACTGGGATTGAAAAGAGCACTTTGCTGCTTTAAAGTTATTTACTGAATTTTAATAATGTTTTGTGAATTTTGAAAATTTTGGGTTTTACTTAACATGCAGCTATTAAATGCCCTTTTAGGAAATTAATGTGGGCATGTTTAATGAAGATTATGGAAACTTGTCTGCATTAAGATTTCAGAAGCTGTTGGAGTCTTGACTTGTCGTTGTACTCCTCACCATAATAACTAAATAATGAATATGTTAGGAGAAATGTAAAATGGTATTTTTTTTATGCTTCCATAGAAGAACCGTTAACAGTAACACAGTATTTGGCCTGCTCTTTTAGTATCTTTCCATGCTAATAAGCTCTAGTAAACCTGACATGAAATATTATTGTAAGCTGCAAATTTCTGTTGAGTAGCTATCCAGGAATCTAGGCAAATGACCAAGCATAATAATTGATTTTGGAGGCAGAACCAAAAAAGGATATTTGATGGTGGGGAGACTCAGGAGGCAGTGCTCTGAATAATGAACAAGAATATGTTCAACTGTTACACATGGGTGTAAATGTCTGCATGTTTTTGCTGTCCAGTCTGTGGTCTAAATCCAAACAAAGTGTTTTTACTAGAGAAATACTGAAAGTGCTTGCATAAAAGAGATAGCACTTCCAGTTTTGAGGGAGATAGTAGCTTTAAAAAAAAATAAAATTGTAACTTCATTTTAATTAATGTGTTTGGTAGCACATATCTGAGGAACTTCCTGGATGTAGGAGTGTGTGCGTACTTCTCTTGCATTGTGTGAGAAGTGATTGACAAAGTCTGAACAACAAAACACAGCTGCAGTTGTGACATGATGCTTTTCTACTTCTCCCAGCCATGCAGTTCGTATATATATAAAGCTAAGGAATACAGTGAGTCTCATTGTGGGTCTCTTAAATTAGAAAAGGTTTTTGATATTGTAAATTCAGAAAAGTCAGTGAATCCCATTACTGGTTCCAATAAGATAAAATAAAAATCTTATATATAAATGCATTTAGATGGCAGATCAAACTATAACAGTCTAAAAATAAAAGATCAAACACAACTTACCAAGTAAGGCTTTCCATGGAAGCGGTGGAATTAGCATCCCTGGAAGTGTTCAAAAACCATGTAGATGAGGCCCTTAGTGGTTTAGTGGTGGATTTGGTAGTGCTGGGGTAGTGGTTGGGCTTGATCTTAAGGGTCTTTTCCAATCTGGTTGATTCTGTCATTCCATGGAGTCTAGCTTTTGTGTTTCTCTGCATATATTACGGCCTTTTTTCAAACCCCTTGCCCCAAACTACAGCTTTTGAAAATTCATCTCAGTGTGAGCATAGAAAATAAAGGGACCACATATCATGTCCACGTATCACACTCTGAAAGCAAGGGTGGCTGCTTCATTCTCATTACCAGTGAATGTGTGTGTGGAGGCTTGCAGAATGGACCCTCTCTGTGGTGGCACTCTACAGTGTAGAACCAGTGAAAAACTCCTACTGTTTTTTTCCCACTTTTATTGTTACTTCAAGTGTAAATCTGTATATTGTTAGCATGAATAAATTTTGGGCCAAAGAACCATAGAAGGCTGAAGTGGAAGTCAAAGAATTATTATTTAATTTTGATAAAAGAGCTGAGAGATCCTAACATCCGAGTTTCTGAGCTGGTAACTTGTCTTTCATCTCTGGCTTTCCAGTGAGTGTTTTGCTAGAAGACTTGGAAGATAATACAGATATCTCATGTTTTAATAACTATTGCATAGTGGCTGTGACAGCTTCATTTGTTGCCTCTTTTTCACTCTTTTTCAAACTTATGTTTTCTCACAGTCTGTTAGCATTTTTTTTTATTTTAATAACAAAGGCAGATGTTTATAACCTGCCATATTTCAACTTTGAACAAACTTCATCTGCTCTTCTGTTTTGTTTTGTTTTTTTTTTTTTTTTTTTTTTTTTTTTTTTTTAAATTT